>CABFWB010001840.1:10186-62686 GCA_902151455.1 Timema bartmani
GGGGGGGGGGGGGGGAGGGGGGGGGGGGGCGACGACACCATTACAAATTGTGTGAATGTTTGTGTTTGTTCGAACGTGCTAGGGGCATCGACCCCTATTATTAGAATAATATTGTTGGATAAACATAAATATTTTGTATTTGATTTATTTTGCTTAGCATTTATTTCACAACAAGTGAGCGAATACAGTTCGAGCCAAAATAAATGTTATCTATTCCTACCATATATTTGATTTTGAATATTGTTTTTTAGATAATTCTATGAAATATTAAATTAAAAACAATCTGTTTTTAGCTCTATCCATAATTCTATCCGCAACCGCGCTTGTATCCAATGTTGAAATGCATTGATTTCCACGGATAAATCAACGCAGCCCTCTGATTAAGAACCAATCAATTTTAAAACAGTTAACACCCTTTTCGGTGGAAACAGGGTCTAAATGTCAAGATCATTTAGTTTGGTTTACCCCTGATGGGGAGGTCGAAGCTCGAATCCCAGACTGGTGTACTGAGGGTGTTTATCCCTAAATGTTTTCCTCCTTTCTTCCTACGCAAATTAGAATAAATTTGTTCTAAGAACTATACCTCCCTTGTTGCAACAAAGCTGGTGTAATTGATCATATTTATGTGCATAGCCCGAACGGATAGTAAGACGTAGTTTTAAAAAAAAGTATGTAATTTTTTGGTTGGCTGCACCCTATCCTACCAATAAAAATACTTTCCCACGTCAATGTTCAGACAGTGGGATTAATATTTGTTCCATAGTGTGAACATATCCTAAGTAATATTACGGTAGCTAAGAAGTGGAACCAAGATTGTTTTAATTCGTTGAAATTAGGGTAGTAATCCTTCATAAAAAATACCAAACCATAAACTAGCGTGATATTAATTTTCTATTTATGTTCTTTGTTGAAATGAAAAAATGAACATAGCTATCAATCAGCCGTACTATCAATAAATGGTACATTACACCACACAGACTTTCTCTCTCTTTAATATTAAAATAGATATATTTAATAAAAACTCGTAAAAAATTGTTAAATTAAATAATATACACTGTTGCGTAAACACACCACTTAAGAGCATAAACATGTGATAATAAACACTGCTACATAAACATTGTGTTAAGAGCATAGTAATTAATTTAATATTTCTAAGTACTCCATTAAAATATATGTTTGCTTATAGCTCAGAAATGATAGGTTTATAAAAAATATATGTTCCGGATTAAAATCTATTTAATCTTAACAGTACTACAACTTTACAATGATGAGTAATTTCTTATATCAAACAGTTGCAGATATATGATCAAAATTTGAATTTTCCGTTTCTCTAAAGTGCCCTTAAAGTCATTTTTATGGGAAAATAAGAATTGATATTTTGTCTATATTGTTAAACAATGTCTATATAAAAATATTAATCAAAATCGTTAGAGCGGATTTTGAGAAAAAAGATTTTTCCTCCTTTTGCTCTTCAGTAAATTACCTTTAGTTTTAGGGTTAGCTAACTAATAATAAAAAATAAAAAAATTGGAACTTATTAAAACCCTGGATACCAAGTTTTAGCCCGATTGGTAAAATGGTTTCGGATCTTGTCGGAGATACAGACAGGCAAAATAACAACAAACGGCATCGTGAAAATCACTTTTCGATTTCAAGGGGTCAGGAAACGTGGACATTTATCGAATTACAATCCTTCTCTCTCTGAGGGGTTAAGATAAAGCAAAAATAGCAACACATTCCACCAAAGAGCATAAATCAAATAGTATACACTGTTAAAAAACCACTAATAAAAGAGGAACATCTGTGTCCATCAATGAACATAAAAATAAATTTCGTTTTCAGTGTTGATTAAAAAATTAATACATATTGGCTTGGAGATAAAAAGCTATTGATTTTATAAAAATATATATTTCTAACAAAAGAGTTTTATAATTAATAGAATTACATCTTTACAATGATAAATTATTATGTATCCTAAGTAATTACGAAAATAAGATCGAAATTGGAAATTTCTGCTTATGTATAGTAAATACATTTAAATTAATTTTCATGGAAAAATGAAAATTGGCATTTTAAGTGTAGGCTAATGTTAAACAATGTATAGATGCAAAATTTAATCAAAATCATTAAAGCGGATTTTGAGAAAATCGATTCTATAGATATTTGCTTTTGAGTAAACCACCCTTAATTTCAGAGTTGAATATCTAATTCAAAAAACTCCTTTATGAAAACCCTAGATACCTAGTTTTAGCCCAATAGGTAAATGGTTCTGACTTTAGACCGAGATACAGACAGGCAAAGAGAAAAACAGACTGCATAGAAAAAAAAAAACACTTTCTCGGTGTCAGGAGGTCATGAAATTTCGTCATTTTTAAAAATCTCGAGCTCGATTTATTTTTCTATCACAATACTTTTTACTTTCTCTCTATCTTACAGGTAGAGAAAGTATTGTGATCGTCAAAAAAATCGAACTCGAGATTTTGATGAATTTTGACGTTTCATGACTTCCTGAATCCGAAAAAGTGGTTTTTGAATTTCCGTCTGTCTGTCTGTCTGTCTGTCTGTACCTCCAACTAGAGCCTAAACTATTTTACCGATTGAGCTGAAACTTGATATCTAGGGTTTTCATAGGGTTGCCCCGAGGGGTTTTTGGAATTGGATATCTACCCCTAAAATTAAGGGTAGTTTACTGAAGGGAAAAAAGAGAAAAAGTCGATTTTCTCAAAATCGGCTCTAACGATTTTGATTAAATTTCATTTATGAACATTAATAAATATTCCAAACAAAATGGCTACTCTCAATATTTCGGCAAAATGGCTTTAAGGGCTCCGGTCTGATGCGTAAATTAACATTTTTTATAATAGCTCCGAAACTATTTGAGATATGAAATTACTTAGCATTACAAATATGTATATATATTTATAATACAAATATTTTATTCGAAACATATTTTTATAAAATCAATAATTTTCAATCTATACGCAATTATATATATATTTTTAACTTTTTGGACATTAAAGCTTAAGTATTGCGATCGTAAAAAAAACTAACCTGAAATGTTGATGGATGTCGACGTCTCATGACCCCCCGAACCCTAAAAAATAGTCTTTGCAATGCCGTCTGTCTGTGTGTCTATTAAAACTTAAAATTAAGGGTAGTTTACTGAAGGGCAAAAAGAGAAAAAGTCGATTTTCTCAAAATCGGCTCTAACGATTTTGATTAAATTTCATTTATGAACATTAATAAATATTCCAAACAAAATGGCTACTCTCAATATTTCGGCAAAATGGCTTTAAGGGCTCCGGTCTGATGCGTAAATTAACATTTTTTATAATAGCTCCGAAACTATTTGAGATATGAAATTACTTAGCATTACAAATATGTATATATATTTATAATACAAATATTTTATTCGAAACATATTTTTATAAAATCAATAATTTTCAATCTATACGCAATTATATATATATTTTTAACTTTTTGGACATTAAAGCTTAAGTATTGCGACCGTAAAAAAAACTAACCTGAAATGTTGATGGATGTCGACGTCTCATGACCCCCCGAACCCTAAAAAATAGTCTTTGCAATGCCGTCTGTCTGTGTGTCTATTAAAACTTAAAATTAAGGGTAGTTTACTGAAGGGCAAAAAGAGAAAAAGTCGATTTTCTCAAAATCGGCTCTAACGATTTTGATTAAATTTCATTTATAAACATTAATAAATATTCCAAACAAAATGGCTACCCTCAATATTTCGGCAAAATGGCTTTAAGGGCTCCGGTCTGATGCGTCAATTAACATTTTTTATAATAGCTCCGAAACTATTTGAGATATGAAATTACTTAGCATTACAAATATGTATATATATTTATAATACAGATATTTTATCCGAAACATATTTTTATAAAATCAATAACTTTCAATCTATACGCAATTATATGAATTTTTTTAACTTTTTGGACATTAAAGTTTAAGTATTGCGACCGTAAAAAAAAACTAACCTGAAATGTTGATGGATGTCGACGTCTCATGACCCCCCGAACCCTAAAAAATAGTCTTTGCAATGCCGTCTGTCTGTGTGTCTATAAAAACTTAAAATTAAGGGTAGTTTACTGAAGGGCGAAAAGAGAAAAATTTGGTTTTCTCAAAATCTGCTCAAACGATTTTGATTAAAATTCGTATCTAGGCGTTGATTAAGATTATAAATAAACTGGCTATTTTCATTTTCCTATGAAAATGATTTTTAGGGTACTTTACAGAAGCGTTAATTTCCGTATCTCCACAACTATTTGAGAAACTAAACAACTTATCATTGCAAAATTGTAGGACTATTAGAAATAAAAAACTTTTATTTGACATATATTTTTATAAAAGCAACAGTTTCTGAGATATTTGCAAATATATTAATACAATTTTGTGAGCTTTAGTTGTAAACATATACTACTTAAGTCTTAACGCAATAATTCTCCAATGCCATAGAGTAATTAAATATAAGTATCTAAAAAAGTATGTTATTTTTCCTTAAAGCTCTTAGGAGAAATGTTTGCATAGCAATGATCTATCTCCATTTTAGACTCAATAGTCAATATTTACATTTTTTATTGGTCAAAATGTATAAATGAATAATTAAATATCAATGCGATGACTTGAAGATCTGCAACACCTTATAAAATGTTAAAATTTTAACCAGAAATCGAAATTTTAATACGAAGTGTTGACCCTTGTGGAAGACATTAAACTGTTTGAAATGTTCTTAGGTGGACAAAGATGCGCCTCTTTTCTCATTGATTCTATATCATTGTATATTATTTTATGCGTGTTCTTATGTGGAGTGGTGATGATACAATGTACATTATTCCGTTCAGAAATCTTACGAGTTTATAAAAAGAGAGAGAAAGTCTGTGCGGTGTGCCGTACCATTTATTTTGTTTGTTAATGATTTAATCAAGCTAAAATTACAATCACACTGGGAGAACGAGTGCCCTTGCGCAGGGAAAACTTGTAAAATGGTATTTTCGAAAATTAACGCCAACCAGAAAAAACAGCACGTTAAACTATGTGACCTTATTCCACCTACCGCCTCAATTATAGATCTTAATTAAAACTAAGAATAATGATCTATTTCTGGTAAGATAGCTTGATTAATATATATAAAAAAATTGGCGTAGTTAAGTTTTAATTGAGTTTTTTAGTCTTAGTTCTGTATCCATACTGGAAAATATAATCTATGTACAAACAGATTTTTATTTCTATTCAAACTAGATTTCACATTATATTTAATTTTAAATAAATAATAAGTTTATTTTGACAAGAATTCAAGTTACTATACTATTATTTAATGATTTATTAAATAGCCCACTATAGCTATAACCGCATCTAAATATCATAATATTTAAATTGAGGCCTGGACACGGGAATCGAACCTCGGACCCTTAGCTTAGTAAGCAAATGCTCTACCACTAAGCTATACAAGAGTCATTCGGTGCTCATAGTAATTCTTTACTCATATTTTAAAACAGAGTCTGTGATGGACGTGAGGAAGTAGTCATATATAGTAAATTACTATATTAAGTAGGTCTATATAAGTTTTGTTCAAGTATACGCATATACAGTAGATGTGAATAAAATTTGTAATTTAATTTCAATTCCACCAAAGTATTTAAATCTTAATAAATCAATTTATTAATAGTAAGTTATTAATTCTCTCTAACAAATTAAACATATTGATAGAAGTATTTAATAATTAATTATCTTTTCCACAGAGTTAGCCGATGAGTCCAAAGCGTTAGACTCCATCCCGTCGTACTTGACTCGCGTTGACAGAGAAGTCTGGGTAACAATTTCATTGTAAGAGGTGGTTTGTGTTTCATAGTGTTATTTACAGTGTTTTTTTTTCAATAAGCTATTACAGGTAAATTATGGTACTCTTAATTAAAATCCAACTGCCTCATCTTGTGACTTAAAATGAGTGTCGGTTGCGGCTAATCCAGAAGGGCAGTAAGGATTAAGACGGAGTGGTAAATATACTAAATACAAAACATTATTAAATTGAAAAGTGACACCTGCACAAGGGAATCGAAACCTGGACCCTTGGTATGCACGATAATACTCTCTCCCAGAGTTAACCAGGATTTATCCCCTGCAAAAGGTCATAATTCACTCATAGTTTAAGACAGGATTAGTGAAGATTGACTTTGAGGATTGGATGAATCCTGGATAGCTCGGTGGTAGAGCTAAGCCATAAGTCAGGGGTTTGATTCCCATTTACAAGAGCATTTTTTTTCCAATTTACTAATATGATACTTGATGCTGCCATATCCATAACTAATAACTCTTCACAATTCGTGTACAGTTAATTGTGCAAGCGCTAGCTTTCCTCCATTAATACATAATGTGAACTACTGCTGTACACTCGTCTGAACAAGTCCTGGGGAGTATTCCATTAACTATTTATCGTGTCGGGTGTGTCGTGGTAGCCTGATGCCATATGATTATTTAAAATCCTCATCATAAGACTGAACACATTTAATTTCTGGAAAGAACAAAATACTACACGTTAGGGATTTTCAAGTTATTTAGCTCGTGGGGTGGACTCATTTGCAAAATAAAACGTGAGTTTCGATTCATTAAAACAACGTTTGCGTGTCATACATTTAGCTCACGGTACAGTCATAGCTCATTATAATTAAAGATAGGTCCTTAGAATCCTCGAATCCTATAATTACTCGAATACTTAAGGATATTCGAGATTTAAAGTAGGCATATCCAAAAAGTTTCAGATTCAAACCACAGAAAGAAAAAATTACTTTTCAAATTTTAAATTGGATTTTTTTTATGCTTACTCATGATTCAAGCCCAAAATAATTATAGGAAGAACTCATCAGCTAGAACCCTAGGAAACTAATTTATCATTTAATATGAACAAAATCAGAGTTTAATAAAAAATAATACCCACGTTGGTGGCCGCATGGTCTAACGCGCTACTCTTGCAGTAGACTTGACTGCCAATGACGGGGAGATCAAGGTTCGAATCTCGGCTGGCTGTACGGAAGTTTTTTTTATTCAAAATGCTTTTTCCACTTTCTCTCCACGCAAACGCAGGTACACTTCCTCTAAATATAACCTTCCTAATCCCTAAAAACCATTACTTTACATAAACATACAACCTAAATGGGTAGCAAACGCGGTGCAAAATAATAATAATAATAATAATAATAATAATAATAATGACATATCAAATGGGAAACTAGACTTATTAAGTTCATAATGTTTTCTTGGATTCAGTTTCGATGAAAAGAGAATTTGACCCCTTTCTAATAATAACAACAATTTTAGTGAAAGCATTTCATTGTATTCCCTGATGTATTTTAAAGCCGCATCGGTGGGCACGCATACTAAGACGACAGCCTCACCTTGTATTGTTTGCCGGAGGCGGGGAATTTGAGGTTCTTATCCACACCGCGTGTACTGGAGTGTATTTATCCACATGCAATTGATCACTTTGGTTTTCCCATCTCCTCTACAGGCTAATGCACTTCCTAAGCACGTATTCTATAAGAAGTCATTAATAGCCATGGTATTGTTTTTTATAACAATGTCTTACTGCCTGTTCAGGTTATACTCATATGCGATAATTATTTTAATGGGGTAGGCATGAGGAGAGAATCATTTTAGTGTTAATCTACAAGAATTTGTTTGGAAGGAGAGTGGGAAACCAATTAGAAAAAAAACACCAGCAGTAGATCCGACCGGGATTTGAATCCCAGATCTCCCCGTAATCAGACCAGTTTAACACAAGGGTGACACCTTTATACCATATGACCACGAAAGTTGGTGGTGTTAAACGTGTCAATAGAGAAAACTAGTAAGTCAGTTGGGGCTGGAGAGAAAAATTATTGAACAAAATATCAAAAACATCTGCTCTAAGCCAACCCCTACTATTTCCCTGTTTCTAGACTTTAGTAACAGTTAGTCTACAACCAGAAGATTGGTCCTGATGTGTTTCTCATGTATACACAGTAACGCATGCTCTCAACCTCTACCCCATCCCAAAGGTCCCGGGTTCGATTCCCATGTCCAGATGTCATTGTTCAATTTTCAGAATATAATATCTATATGCGATTAAATCCTCACTAAAACAAATATAATAGCTTTGGCTATTTGATTCTTAAATTATAGTTGGGAGTGTTCGAACATAGTCGGAACCGTTCGTCCATAGTCGGGTGCGTTCGAATATAGTTGAGAGCGTTTGAACATAGTCGGGAGTGTTCGGACATAGTCGGGAGTGTTCGAACATAGTCGGGAGCATTCGAACATAGTCGGGAGTGTTCTAACATAGTCGGGAGTGTTCGAACATAGTCGGGAGCATTCGAACATAGTCGGGAGTGTTTGAACATAGTCGGGAGTGTTTGAAAATAGTCGGGAGTGTTCGAACATAGTCGGGAGTTTTCGAACATAGTCGGGAGCGTTCGAACATATTCGGGAGTGTTCGAACATAGTCGGGAGTGTTCGAACATAGTCGGGAGCATTCGAACATAGTCGGGAGTGTTCCCGTTCGCTCCTAACCACTGATACACTCCGGATGCCAAAATAAAATATTATATTAAGTGTTCAATCCTAATATTGTCGGTACAGTATTGTGAGCCAACAAGAGACAGAAACTTTTACCCTTTGACGTAGAAAGATTGAAGACCCCTGCATTAGGCCTAATACTTATATAGAGTAGATATTATTTTCGTCAAAATATTAGTGTTTATCTCAGATACACATTTTTACTTTCTCTCTATCTTACAGGTAGAAGAAGTATGGTGATCGTCAAAAAAATTGAACTCGAGATTTTGATGAATCTTGACGTTTCATGACTCCCTGAATCCGAAAAAGTGGTTTTTGAATTTCCGTCTGTCTGTCTGTCTGTCTGTACCTCCAACTAGAGCCTAAACTATTTTACCGATTGAGCTAAAACTTGATATCTAGGGTTTTCATAGAGTTCCCCCGAGGGGTTTTTGGAATTGGATATCTACCCCTAAGATTAAGGGTAGTTTACTGAAGCGCAAAAAGAGAAAAAGTTGATTTTATCAAAATAAACTCTAACGATTTTGATTAAATTTCATTTATAAACATTAATAAATATTCCAAATAAAATGGCAACTCTCAATATTTCGGCAAAATGGCTTTAAGGGCTCCGGCCTGATGCCCTGATGCGTTAATTAACATTTTTTATAATAGCTCCGAAACTATTTGAGATATGAAATTACTGAGCATTACAAATATGTATATATATTTATAATACAAATATTTTATTCGAAACATATTTTTATAAAATCAATAATTTTCAATCTATACGCAATTATATATATATTTTTTAACTTTTTGGACATTAAAGTTTAAGTATTGCAACCGTAAAAAAAACTAACCTGAAATGTTGATGGATGTCGACGTATCATGACCCCCCGAACCCTAAAAAATAGTCTTTGCAATGCCGTCTGTCTGTGTGTCTATAAAAACTTAAAATTAAGGGTAGTTTACTGAAGGACGAAAAGAGAAAAATTTGGTTTTCTCAAAATCTGCTCAAACGATTTTGATTAAAATTCGTATCTAGGCGTTGATTAAGATTATAAATAAACTGGCTATTTTCATTTTCCTATGAAAATGATTTTTAGGGTACTTTACAGAACCTAGAGCAGAAAGACGGCATAGTTATTGTGTACCATAATGTCCGATCTCTGCACAAAAATATGGCAAACATCCTTGCAGATGACTGGTATTCACGCTGTGACATATTGATAATGTCTGAAACTGAAACAATCCCACAAGACTTTCTCCAAATTCCAAATTTTAAGATATTTTTCAGATCTGATAGTGTTAGTGTCCGACGCCCAAGAGGATTATTATGTTTGGCAAAGAAAGACATGAAAATTCAAACATGTAAGCACATTTCAATAGAAAACTCTGTTTTCGGAATAGATATTATAGGTTTCAAAATTGGGAATGTCACTATCATCACAGGGTACAAATCACCTAGTACACCTAACATTGAGTTTGTCACTGCTATTAACAAATTAATCCCTTCTGATAAATCTGATGTAATACTATTAGGAGATTTTAACTATAATATTATTGGACATAAAGACTATTTTTTGTTGGAATTAATGAGCAAATATAGTTTGAAACCCATTCTGAAGTCTGACGAGTCTACGACAAACAACGATACGCAGATAGATGTCATTTTCAGTAATATGACGATAACCAGATTTGGAGTGTACGAAAGTTGTTTTACAGACCATAAACCAATTTACTGCGAATTTATAAATTAGTTTCCCGACACTCCGATTTATTTATTATCTGTAAATACATAAATCTTTATTGTTTATATTATTAAAATTAGAGGTCAAATCTTCTGTCCTGTTTTCAAGTGTTATTACTTCCTACTAATTTGATTTTACCTTTACACAAGCAACAACAAATAGTCAAAAACTAGTATTCACTATAGCTAATATTGCACTTTCACATTCTTTCATTAGTTATTGATTCCTTAGATTTCTTTCTACTTCCCTCCATTCATCTCTAGTAATATAATTTTCATAAATTGGAACATGTAAAGCAGATCCGAGTTTCCAAGCTGTCAGCAAATGGTTCAAATACCATTTTATTAAGGTCTTTAAAACATTAAACTGTTTGAAATGCTCTTAGGTGGACAAAGATGTGCCTCTTTTCTCATTGATTATATATCATTGTATATTATTTTATGCGTGTTCTTATATGAAGTGGTGATGATACAATGTACATTATTCCGTTCAGAAATCTTACGAGTCTATAGAAAGAGAGAGAAAGTCTGTGCGGTGCGCCGTACCATTTATTTTATCTATCTATGACCTTGTGGGAATTTAGACGACTCTCTGACACAGGTCGTTAGTGTTCGTCAATTCATTTATAACCGAAGCCCCGATTTTGATGACATGCCACCGTTTTTATTTTTTGGTACATCACAGACAGTGCCCATTTGCACATACATTTTGTTTAATCCCCTGGTTGTGGAAACCTTTCTTATAAGTAGTTCTTTAATCACTTTTTTTTTTGTCATTTTGGATTTTTAGGTCATATTTTCTTGAATTGAGTAATTTAAAATAATTTTAGGCACTGTTGTGTTACTGTTAAGCATTTACTTGGAATAAGTTTATTATCAAATACTATCGAGATTTTTTAAGTGCATGAATACTCAAAGATAAAATTTTCCAACCTACAATAGTCACAATAAAAGGATATCTATGTTAATAAAAGACGAATTGTGTCTGTATATATGTATGTATATCTGTCCAAAGAATCTTTAGTACTTTTCAATGAGATAGAAAGCTGAAATTTGTAAATTATAGAGGAGCCATTCAAAAAGTGTGCAAATTTTTCAAACTTGAAAACTGATCAAAAATAAAAAGTGATTTATTTAATTATTTTAATTCGTCGATATGTTATTTACACTTGAAAAGCAAGGAGAAACTAGAATATATTCCAATCTCAAATCCAAAGAGACACTGTATTTATGGCTTGGTTTATTTGTATTCATATTTTTACCAGCAAAATTGTTTCTTTGGACAATGAACATTTAATAGGTAACGGTAAACATATTTTTTAAATTTGAGCTTACATTTACATAGATTAGAGCTGTGTCCACACAAACCGATTACTACCCTAATTAAAAGCGATTACTACACTAATTGAAGGAAAGCTAACATTGCAGAGTAACAAGTGACATGACCTTATAAATAAAATTTATGTTTGATTGTTGTTTAGTGTGTGTATAATACTAAACAAAGCCTATGCATGGAACCCGCTTAGCAATGACAAAATTGAATGCAAATTTAATCTACGCAACAATTTGTAACGCGTTCATCTCAAGGGAATATGTGTTTCATACCAACAATCGATTTGTCCACTGTAGACCGAAACTTCCCTTTTATTTTGAGATAGAGGCAGCTCTCAGTTAAACAATCGTTCTCAATTTATTGATATTAATTAGTTACTAGTTAAAACCTTGGACATGATTGATATCTTTCTGGTCAAGGTAATTTTCAGCCATGGGAAATTATCGTACATGCCCTTTTTGTATAAAATTTTAAAATACATTTAGTAGAAATATAACTCATTTATTTCACTCTCTAATGTCTCCACTCTTCAAACATAAATGTATTTTTTATTTTTTTTTACCTACAGGTGACCTGGCGGTCTAGGGGTAAGGTGTCAGACTTCTGTGCTGAGTGTCTGGGGTTCAATCCTCGGTCCCGCCACAGATTTGTCTGATTGCCAAACCCTTCCTTCACCTCTGACAAGATGTGTATTCATCATAACTTGTGAATGTGAGGAATGCCAGGCCTCCACCGTGGTTCGGATTCCACGTTAAGATGTAGGTCCTCCATTTCATCTCAAATAATAATAATAATAATAATAATAATAATAATTTTTTTACCAACAAAGCCTAACAAGCTTGGGCTTATCAATAATTGAAGGTTAGGCTTTGTAAGGTTGTTAATTTTATAATCAACCGGTCGTAGAGAGGCCTAAAATCTAGAATTGTTAAGAAACTATATATATATATATATATGATTCAGAACTAATATCTATCCCATACCAACGCAACCCTCTCCAGCTTAGTTGGAGTGTCCCAACAGTAACGATTATTTTACAAACCTACAAGCAATAAAATACAAAGTTTCTTAACTATTATAGTTTTTATGCCTGTCTACGATAGGTTGATTATAAAATCAACAGCTTGCTGAATATAATATATATATATTCTCTATTATATTTAGCAGGATACTAATGTTTAGTGGTTAAAGGTATCGATTATATAGGATTTATTCTCCATTGGTAAAGTGTGGGTTTGATTTAGTCATGTGCATTCATTACGAGTTACGGTTCATATAGGTATTTAGGTCATTTTTAACGTAGTTTATTTTATTATTCATATATAATTTCCTATACAATTTTTTATACATTTTATGTCATCAAAGACCGGGCTCTGTTAATAATATAACATAAAAATAAACCATGGTTCCATTTAACGAAAGGGTGATGACCATAACCTGACCTTGGCATGTTCACCAAAAATAGTTGATACTATTCTTTTCAATAACAATTATTATTTTATCGAATATTTATTTATATAGCCAATACTTTTGAAGATTTTTTTTTTTAATTTATGTTCCTCATCCTGTATCATACATATATTTTAGTAAAATATTTTTTTCACATTTATGATTTTTTGTTTGAAAAATATATTTCACTTACTGAAAATGTAATTAATCATGTTGTAATATTAAAGGGTAGAGTTGTATTTTTATATCAATCTAGAATCTGAAGAAACTTTGGTTTCCAACTGTAAACATAGGAAGACTTATTTTCCAGGAACACTGGCACCTGTATACTACCATCATGGTACCATAATATATGGTAGCAGAGAATAATAATAATTGCTTCTTTAAAACCCGACCTGGCTTTCGCCCGTTTATTCTCTCGTGGTTTCGTCAACCTTTTAACATTCAAGAGCTGTTTTTTATGTTAGGACTTAATGGGGACCAGAAAAGAAGTTCTTTAAAATTGAATGAAATGGCTTTAGGAGCGTTTTATTTTCATTTGGTTTTTTATTATTATATAATTTATACACGTCTTTATCAAGTTAACATTAAATTTTGTTGTGGAGGCAATTATTTAACTGAAGATTTTATATTTGAGAACGTATTTAAAATTACTAGATATATATATTTTTTAATTTATAGCCCATATTTTCAGTGGCGTACCTAGAATATCATTTTTGAGTAGTGAGTAATGGGTCTTTAGCTTGTGGGTTAGTACCCCAAAAAGAAATGTAAAGAGGTTTTTTTAAACCAAATACCTCTCGAAGTAATTTAAATTGATTTAAAACATTATGAGTATTATTACTTTCATAAGCTTCCAAAAAGCTACTATCCTATATATTAAGGAAAACATTTAAAATATAATGATTAATAATAATTCATACTCCATCAATTCCCCTTCCTATTGTGAAAAGTTTTTTAATTGTCTTTAAATAATATTAACCTTCCCCTGAATTTAAACAGAATTGTATTTTCAAATTACATTCTGATGAAGAATTTTGTTGTCACTATGAAAATTTTAACTATATAAAATTTGATATAATTTTGTTTGTAGATCTTATAAAGTGTTTCTCATTCCTCACTTTATTTGTGAACGTCAGGTTCCTTGGTATATAATATTGGTATGTGTCTATCAGGGGCGCTGACACCTGTTTTTAACCGTTAGGGAGGGGTGGGTCAAATAACCTTATGCCAATGCTAAGTTAAGTTAAGTAAGAAATAAAAAGGATACGCGAACATAATGCACCACTACCACTGGACAACTATTTTATAGGTTCTGTGTGTATATTATGTAATTCATAAAAAATCATGTATATAAGGAAAAGTTTGAAGAACAATCAAGCCAATACTTTTTTAAAATAAGGCCTAATCTTAGAGAAGCGATATTTAGTAAACAATAAGATTCCAATTTCATGAACGTAATTATTGTTGTCATCATTATTTCAGCCTGATATTTATTGGACTTTATTAATTGATTGTTCCAATATGGAGTCATAATTGGATTGATCAAAACATTGGCACGTGTTTTAATTGAATTTTTGTTTATAAGGATGCTCACCCCCTGGTGCGTTGCGTGGCGTGACAAAGAGAAGCATCGTTTCAGCTGTGTCCGCCCACTGGTGCGTTGCGTGGCGTGACAAAGAGAAGCGTCGTTTCAGCGGTGTCTACCCACTGGTGCGTTGCGTAGCGTGACAAAGAGAAGCATCGTTTCAGCTGTGTCCGCCCACTGGTGCGTTGCTTGACGAAAATAATCGTCATGTTTTCTGCACTGAATCCACAGCCCCTACTTTACAGAGCTTATTAAAGTTTTTAAAACGTCGTTGTTTTGATTTTCTTTCCGTATTAATATTATCCAATTGAATATCTCACTTATTTCATCACTAGTTTTAATCTATTAATTTTTCTAGTATTAACTTAGGTCGAAGAGTTTTTATTTGTGCTTCTGTTGTCTTAATCGTTAGCCTATTTTTAAGTAATAGATATTTTTTTAACTAAATTTATTTCGATTAGACTTTAAACATAGGTAGTCAACCACCATGGGACTCCCAGGCTAGTTTTTTATTTTGATACTAATAAAAATGACACCATATGACTTAATTAATAAATTCAAATTTAATATTAAATTTGCTTGAAATAATACAATAAAAATAATAAATCTAGTATATTGATGGGTAATAATTTGTTTAATGTGAACAGCATACATTTAAAATAAAAACTGAAAGAGACGTCTGGCAGCAGCCATAAACAATAACCTCAGTAGTAAAAATGTGAGCACGGGATTCATTCTCTTCCGAGTGACGAAGTAGAGGAAATTAACCTGATTATTCCAGGGAGGGTTCGAAGAGTGACGAAGATTAAATACTTTGACTTCTCACTTCTCCTACCCCCGCTCATAAGTGCGTTGCTTCGCGTGGAGATGCGTCGTCGCATAGTTGCTCCCAAGACCTCTCCCACGTCAACCTGATCGCGACGTGACGCACCAGTGGCCGGACACTACTGAAACTATGCTTCTCTTTGTCACGCCACGCAACGCACCAGTGGGCGGACACCACTGAAACGATGCTTCTCTTTGTCACGCCACGCAACGCACCAGTAGCGGACACCGCTGAAACAACGCTTCTCTTTATCACGCCACGCAACGCACCAGTAGCGGGCACCACTGAAACAACGCTTCTCTTTGTCACGCCACGCAACGCACCAGTGGGCGGACACCACTGAAACGACGCTTCTCGTTGTCACGCCACGTAACGCACCAGTGGCCGGACACCGCTGAAACGACGCTTCTCTTTGTCACGCCACGTAACGCACCAGTGGTCGGACACAGCTGAAACGACGCTTCTCTTTGTCACGCCACGCAACGCACCAGTGGGCGGACACCGCTGAAACAACGCTTCTCTTTGTCACGCAACGCAACAAACCAGTGGTCGGACACCGCTGAAACAACGCTTCTCATTTGTCACGCAACGTAACGCACCATTGGGCGGACACCGCTGAAACCACACTTCTCTTTGTCACGCTACGCAACGCACCAGTGGGCGGACACCACTGAAACAACGCTTCTCTTTGTCACGCTACGCAACGCACCAGTGGGCGGACACCCCTGAAACGACGCTTCTCTTTGTCACGCTACGCAACGCACCAGTGGGCGGACACCACTGAAACGACGCTTCTCTTTGTCACGCAACGCACCAGTGGTTGGACACCGCTGAAACAACGCTTCTCTTTGTCACGCAACGCAACAAACCAGTGGTCGGACACCGCTGAAACAACGCTTCTCATTTGTCACGCAACGCAACAAACCAGTGGTCGGACACCACTGAAACAACGCTTCTCTTGGTCACGCAACGTAACGCATCATTGGGCGGACACCGCTGAAACGACGCTTCTCTTTGTCACGCTACGCAACGCACCAGTGGGCGGACACCCCTGAAACGACGCTTCTCTTTGTCACGCAACGCAACGCACCAGTGGTTGGACACCGCTGAAACAATGCTTCTCTTTGTCACGCAACGCAACAAACCAGTGGTCGGACACCGCTGAAACAACGCTTCTCTTTGTCACGCAACGTAACGCACCATTGGGCGGAAACCGCTGAAACGACGCTTCTCTTTGTCACGCCACGCAACGCACCATTGGGCGGTCTCTCATTTGAATACATGTAAGTTTCCCCGGCGGAAGAAATTCAAACTATTTCCTATGATCTTATACACAAATACATCTGTAAACATAGTTTAAAAGTTGTCACTTTCCATTCTAAAAATACAAAATTCCACATTATTTCGGTTGATCATTAAAACCCAATGGCCCGGGAATAGAAAGTTAGTTGCTTACGGATTCTATAATGGATCTTTCCGAATCGAATGATTTAATTTAATAGCGGGTAACAACACAAGTTTTATTGTCATTTGTATTTTTCACTTCATACGTTTGTTATCCTAATGACAGACCCAGTAACGTTATACAGTAAACCACATTGTTTTCTGGATACATTATGGAGTAAAACTAGAAAAAAATGAAAGATGTACTACAACTTTGAGAAACCAATCCACTTCAGTCATAAATTTTGATATTTATTTCCAGCAGTTGTCAAGCACTAGTATGCAGTTATAATATTGGTCTTCTTTGTCATTTAATGGATGGCATTAGTGTTCCTGGGACAAAGTTCTGACCCACCACGAGCGAGTTTCTACGGGTTGAAATCCAGCCGCGGTCAATAGATTTTAATCGAGGGATGTAAATCCGTGGCACAGCTTTTCTCAAAGGAGATGTAAAGCCGTCATTTCCATGTTGATAGTGTCATTTAAAATATCCCTGGGAGGTAAGAGATACCTCTCCGGCAACATTTGTCAGCTCACTATTAGGGCATGGGATTTCTCCTAGAAAGTGTTGCAGGGCAACAAGTATGGCATGAACGAACACATTTGACTGCCTTCCATACCAATGTATTGAAGGTAAGCCTAAGATCACACTGGCTTCGTACTAAGCAGTACGTTTTCTCTGCCATACATGGCCGAACACAGTCAAAGAAACAAAGGCCCATTAAATATTGTGAACGATCACAGTAGCGATGAGCTACACTGCTGTACACGGCCGAACATGGTCCAAGAAACAAAGGCCCATTAACTATTGTGAACGATCACAGTAGCGATGAGCTATACTGCTGTACACGGCCGAACACGGTCAAAGAAACAAAGGCCCATTAACTATTGTGAACGATCACAGTAGTGACGAGCTGCACTGCTGTACACGGCCGAACACGGTCAAAGAAACAAAGGCCCATCAACTATTGTGAACGATCGCAGTAGCGACGAGCTGCACTGCTGTACACGGCCGAACACAGTCAAAGAAACAAATGCCCATCAACTACTGTGAACGATCACAGTAGCGACGAGCTATACTGCTGTACACGGCCGAACACAGTCAAAGAAACAAAGGCCCATTAACTAATGTGAACGATCACAGTAGCGACGAGCTGCACTGCCATACACGAACGAATATGGTCAAAGAAACAAAAGCCCATTAACTACTGTGAACGATCACAGTAGCGACGAGCGGCACTGCCATACACGAACGAATATGGTCAAAGAAACAAAGGCCCATTAACTACTGTGAACGATCACAGTAGCGACGAGCTATACTGCTGTACACGGCTGAACACAGTCAAAGAAACAAAGGCCCATTAACTATTGTGAACGATCACAGTAGCGATGAGCTACACTGCTGTACACGGTCAAAGAAACAAAGGCCCATTAACTATTGTGAACGATCACAGGAGCGACGAGCTATACTGCTGTACACGGCCGAACACGGTCAAAGAAACAAAGGCCCATTAACTACTGTGAACGATCACAGTAGCGACGAGCTGCACTGCCATACACGAACGAATATGGTCAAAGAAACAAAGGCCCATCAACTATTTTGAACGATCACAGTAGCGACGAGCTATACTGCTGTACACGGCCGAATTTCCCCGACCACTGGCCGAAACCAAATGAGTTTGTTTTTCCAGTCGTATTTGTCAATGCTCTAAACGTTCTCTGCTGCAGCAGCTGAAAGAGAACTGTATTAAAATCTACATTATTTTAAATACAGTTATATATTGACTTGAAATGGTTTATTTTGACCATTTAATAACTTCTGTGTAGGAAACGACATCTTTGTGAGATACTTTTATCTCTTTATAAATATATTTTGTCAATCCACGCATTCTTTTGGTCTTCAAACAATGGTATTTTTAAAAGGGGACAGGTGTCTAATAATTACATACTATAAAAGTCAATGTCCATTTTGAACGGCGTGGCGTGCTTTTCTGGAAATTTACACAAGACCTCGGTGAAACTATTCTTCGGTGATCTGCCGTAGCTGGAAGCAAGAAATGTGACCACATCTTAAGGATCGACAAGATGGCAGATATGTCAGTGAACGAAAAAGTTTGAATATCTCCTAAATGCTGTTAGACCTCGTGAGGGACTCTCACTGCGGTGTGGTACTGATCCTTGCGCTTCTGCGAACTGTCAAATGTTTTTAGCACCACGTCTTACTACCTCTCCAGACTATACGCAAATATTTTAATATTTACAGGTATTTAAATCGCACCACTCACATCTTTGTAGCACCTCCTCACAAAATGGTGATATGGATTTGGCAAAGAGAGTGAATAAGGAAGAATCCACAGTCCACACACATCTGATCCGAGCCTCTGTACCGTATACTACTCCCTCTGCATAAGTGCGTGCCATCCTAGTTCTACTATCCAAGAGAAATTAACGCAATTATACTAGATGAGTCTGTATTTTTACTAGGTGAAGAGGCTAAAAAATCAGATAAACACACCTCCACCCCCCCTCAAAAGTTACCGTTTCTGATTAAATAAAATATGTAAGACTAGACAAACGGAAGGTGAATTTGCAATTTTGTAAGTGTAAATATAGTTCAGAGACTAAACCTGTTCTTCCATCCTGTTTACTATTTATTTTAAGTGGTTGTCGCGCACTAGTATGTGGTAATGACATTTGTATTCCTTGTCGTAAAGTGATTTAAAGTATATCATCACTAAATAAACTAGTTTCTCTTTTTTCTTTTGTTCTGTCACGCCATCTCACTACCCGTTTGGGTTGTACGTGTATTTTATCTCCATCGAACATATTACATAGATATTTAACACCACAATGGTCTAAGTATGAACACAATTACTTCAGTCCACCAATGTATTGAAAGAAGAAATCACTGAAATGTCTGATACGACAGTGAGTGAACCAGGCTGAATATCTTTGATATGCTGGCAGTGCAATGCAGACCCCATCACACAGGGGCAAGGCGCTACGACACACTGCGTGTCTAGGCACATTTTATTTCCTTCGCCGAATCCTTGTGGCCATTTAAAAGTAATTTCAATACATGAAAACCATAAATAGTACCACGGAGAACCTTTTGGCCCTGTGTGCATCGCGAGGTCTGACGTCAGATCGGTGAAATTCAGCCTTGTTCTTTCTCTGATATAACTGGTCTCTAACCCGCTTTGATGGCCGCGTGGTCTAATGTGATACTCTTGTAGTAGACTAGACTGCCGATGATGGGGAGATCAAGGTTCGAATCTCAGTCAGATTTACTGAGGGTGGTTTTCCATATTGGTTTTCCCCTCTCCCTACATGAAAATGCGGGTATACTACCCGTTCAGGTTATAATACATGGTGCTAAAAAAAACTGGCCTTTAGATAGTTTATACATTTTTCAGGGATATATCTCTGGTGTTTCAACTACTACATATAATATACATTTGCGTTCTCTTCATCTGATATAATTGCTCTATCTACACTTGTCGGGAGTACAGAGCTGTGGGTTGCACGTGTGCATGCAATGGGGATGGGGGGGGGGCTGCACAGCGCAGCGGCTTGGATCTACTGTTTGGGGACCTTAAGTCTCTTCACAGCATATCAAGAACACACCTAACTAACACCTCTGGTTTAATTTCTGTTAATATTTTTTATTTTACTCTGCGTCCACGTCTAATAACACTAATAAGTTGGAGATGAAAAAATAATTTAAAGGAAATGAGCCCGAATTTGCGCGGAGAATTAGTGGAACACTATTTAAGGAAAAGCACCCTCATTACAAGGGATTCGTACTCTAACCTGTACCCGTCCGCGTTGATCCAAAAGCTAGATGAGCTTCACATTTAGTCTGCGTGTCCACCGGTGCGGGTTCCTTCCTGTTGAAAAAAAAAAACTGTTGGGTTTATCACTTGGCACGACTCGAACATAAACTAAAACTAGGTCTTGTTAGGGAAAAGTATTTTATTTTGCTTGAGCATATATTTTACCCACACTTGTAGGCACACGGACTAAACCCCAATATCACCAAGTCTTGTTTAGTGGTGAGCGGGAGGTTGAGGTTCGATTCCAGGCTGGATGTGTGGAGCAATATCTTCTATTGATTTCCCCTTCTCCCTCCACGCCAATATGGGTACCAGGTTTTAATTTCCTCACCATTCTCTATCCCACCAAAACAGTGGATGTCCTAAATTGTTAATAACACTGAGTTTCCCACCTTTTTCCTCCTACACACATATTTTATATCTATCTATTTATTTAGCACCGCGTCTTACTACCCGTTCGGGTTATACGCTTATGTACTAATTACGCTAATGGATGAGGAATTGTAAAGGTTGAATTTCAGAGGAAGTGAACCCGCATTTGCGTGGAGGGAGAGTTGAAAGCCATTTAGGAAAATCTACCCCCAGTTCACCTGACCGATATTTGAACCTCAATCCTCAGCAGTCTAGCTCAACATGAAGCAATCGCGTTAGCTAACTATGCCATCGAGGAGGGTTATTTTATATCAATTTATAAAATAACGCTTTTAATTATTTTTTTCCGTGAGTATTAGGGACCGAATAAGCTAAAGCAGGATCCGACAATTGGTTTGAAGTAAACTGTCATAATCACTTCAAAGCAATCATTTCCATGGTAGTTGATGTAGTGTGTGATTGTTTCATGCCCTCATACCAAGAAGTTCGTACCGTGTGAACGACGCTAACTTATTAGGCAATCACAAACAATACTCGCGTCATTCATCAAGAAGGAACACTGAATACGACCGGTTGATAACGACAAGCAAAACCTGCAACTGCTTCCATTGAATTGTTTCATTTGTAAAAATAAAGTGGAGGGCTTCTTCTCCGTTTATACCGTAGCGTGGCAGGCTGAGAGATCAAGAATCGAACAAATAAGACGAAGAAGGAATAGAAGGTACACGAATAAAGCAGACTAAAATAAAAGATAGCAGGCAATTATTTCCGAAACAGGTTGTTTCAATATCCCCCTCACCCTCTTTTAATTCCCACCCCCTCCTCTCCCCCACCCTCTTCTCAGAGATAATTGGTATATAGTTTCTATTTTTGTTTCAATGTGGTACTGCTTGGAGCGCTAGGTGCGCGTGGCCTCGGTCGCACATCCAGACGAGTTTTGATACCTGCCCCATTCCCCCATCCCTTTACATAACCCTCTTTTCTGATATTCATTCTATCACTGTCTTCTATCACCCATCTCCCTCGTTTTTCCTTTATCTATCTCACTTGCTTTTTGTGACTGACTTAATTTCTAAATTATCCAAGCTACTCATAAAATATTTTCCTACTTGAATTTCTTAGAATGATGTGCCATCAAAAAAAAGTATTTAATATTTAACAAGACTAAAAATAAAAATAAAATAAAAATATTGCAACCAACCTTTTGAAATGTAACCTCCGGAAAATATTGTGTTTTTACTCTTTTTCTTTTTAAAATACTATGATAAAATAAAAATAAGTAGAATTGAAGTGGTGTAAAACTCTGTTCCCCTAGAAATCTCTAATATTATATTTATACTTGCAGGTTATTTTGAGACCGCAAGGTGGGGAGGTTAAGGACGCAAGAAAAAGTCAGTGTTTCTGCACGTTTTATAACATAACAATTTTTTGATCAAAATAAAAAAATATTGCTCCAGTAGAAACCTAGAGTTTAATTTCCTTCACGTGGTGATATCAACAGTTGTTGAATATATGTCCAGTGTGTCCTGAAATTTAATGACTTTTTTTCCTTGTCATTTAAAAAGTTTGTCATCTAATAGTGCTATACTCATAACAGATGTTCAACAGCTGTTGATACAACCATTGGAAGAAAATTAAATTCTATGTGTATACTGGTACAATATTTTATATATTTTGGTGAAAAAAAGGTTTTGCTATAAAAACTGCAGAAACATCCCACCTTAAATGTTGAGCTGTCCCTCGCAATCATTGGATAAGTCACTGTGAGATATGTTTACTAATAACACGGTACATATTGCAACATATTTCCAATTATTAATGGCTCATACCAAAGCAAAGATCTATCTCATACATTGTTTGATATAAATAAACAATCATGAAAACAATTATTATAAAATAAACATTGTCATTTATATAAAAAAAATATTTCTAGACTTGCTTGGTTATTTTGCCTTTCCCATCGTTTGTGTTTGAAAATTAATTTAAAAAACATCAATCTATCTGGAAAACGAGTTTGACTGTGGATATAAATATATGAACTATAATGTGATAAGATTTTTTTTGATAAGCCAAATTTGCTTTAATCATAGGTTTGATTGTTTTGTTATAGTAACTTATTGAACAAAACTGGACCAAAATACAAAAATATTTGTTATCATTATTATTTAAGAGGCAAAAACAGTGTAGTTTAAAAATACAAATATTTGGTTAAATATATTTCTCCATCGTGGGATGTTTAGTTGATTTGTTACATTATGACCGTGTCACTAATTATGATCATAGTCGTGTAAAGCGCAGTTCATTAAGGTGTGCATTGCATGGTACATCCTCAGGATCAAAGGGGCCCAAGGACCTGAATATAGATTAGTATATGTGAGGTGGGGTAAGTTATAGGGGGGTAAGGGGAAATAAGGAATCAAAATTTCAAAGAATATTTATTTTCAACAACATCAAAAAAGAAGAAAATATATCATAACTAAACCTAAATGTTTTATTTTAATCAACAACTCAAGTTTACAAAAAAAAAAAACTATAAAATTCACAGAATGAGATAATTAGTGAGAACAGAAATTTACTGCACGTTTATCACAGACTCTGCCTTAAACTGTGACTGAAGGTTGACCCTGAGACCTGGATAGCTCAGTGGTACAGAATAGTCGTGCTAGTCCAAAGGTCCCGAGACCCTTTCCCGTGTTCAGTTGTCATTTTTCAAATTTACGTAAACAAATAATCTTTCAAAATTATATTTGACTGAATTCAACGTTTAGCACAATAAATACAATGTGTATTTTGAAATTCAAAGAGCATTTAATGCGATTTAATTAAAACGCAAAGATACGTTTAAGGACATAAGGGTGGGCCTGGCTGTATCCAGCACACCCCATACACGAATCTATACATATACACTAATATACATTTCAATAAAAGTGTAAAAACTTATTTCAATCCCAAAAGTCACTTTAAAAAATATGTATTTAAAATTAAAACACATCAGGTTCTTTCACGGTGTCTTAGTTCCTATCCGAGCTATCCCGCATTTCATGACATTATTGTATTAGGAGTATCTCATTTTAGAGGACAGATACCTGCACTTGCGTGGAGGGAGAGTGGGAAACCCTTTAGAAAAAACACCCTTTATACATCTGACTGGGATTCTAACCTTGGCCTTTCCATAACCGACAAATCAGACTAAATAGCTAGACGCCTTAGTCGACATGCTCACCGATGTGGGCTAAAATTGCATTTTTTAAACATTCATATAGTGTTTTAGTATTGGTCTAAAACACATGATTAATGTTTTTGATTATCTGACACCTTAGCTCAGTGGGTAGCGTGTTTGTCTACTGAGTTAAGGGCCCCGAGTTCAATTCCCGGTGTGACCAAAAGGTATATCATTGGTGAAATGTGAGTTTCCCCATTCACGGTTATGAACTAACGTCTAGGACAGGAGTTCTTAACCTATGGGTCACCATGGCTTTCGAGATGGGTCGCCATTGCTTAAAAAAATAACAAAAAATTTCAACTAAAGCAATTAATTTGAAATTATAAATCTTTTCAGAACCGCGGTCTTAGAAACAATAATAAAAGAATGATAGTCTGTGCAGATATTGAAGAGTACTGGTAGCAATTGTTTTTAGTGAACAGGGAAGAGGTTAATTGGTGGTTTTATGACTTTGTGATATATATGTCACAGGAAAAGTAGATTGTTAGGGAGAGTTGACTCGGCCTAGGTAAAGTCGACTCTTACTAAAAGTATCAGTAAAAGTTGATAGAGAATAAACAAATCAACTTTTCCTAGGAAGAGTTAACTATGCCTGCTGTGGTTTAGTAAAAGTTGATTCCGCGATGTTGCTCTCCACATGCGACTTCGCGCGCACATCTTTGTTTTGAATATTCCAGCTCTATTTGTTTACTGTTGTTTTCTAGTTTAGGTTAGGTTAGGTTAGGTTAGGTTAGCTCTGCAACTCAAAGTGTCACAAATCTTTACCTTGCTGTAATAAATAATAAATATTTATATCTCTCTTTGTATCATAAAGGTTTTGCTTTTTTATTTGTTTTTTATTAGGTAGTAGACCATTTCCTTGCAAAAAGTCAACTTTTACTAACTCAAGGTAGTAAGAGTATACTTTCCCTAGGTACGGTCAACTCTGACTAGTAAATGTTGATCGAAATTCATCACTTTTCGCTTTTAATCAACTTTTACTAAAAAGACCAGTAAGAGTTGACTCGGCCTAGGTAAACTCGACTCTTACTGGAGAATCTTCTTTTCCTGTAACATATATACAGCCCCCAAATATGAGCCGTCAGTATAAAGACGATTTCTTAAAGGTTGGTTTAACATTTCTCGCGGATCGAGGAACAATAAAGCCACAATGTGTCGTCTGTGATGAAATACTCAGCAATGAGTAACTAAAGCAGAACAAGCTAAAGAGCCACCTTGAAACTAAGTATAGCGCTTTAGTTACTAAAGAACGGAGTTTTTATGAAAGAAAATAACAGCAGCTGAAGCGACAACGTCTCTACACTGGAAATAAGGCTGTTTATTCTGTCCAACAAGCCACTCTTGCTTCTTAGCATGTTGCTTGGCGTATTGCAAAACATAAGGAACCACATACAATTGGAGAGGATTTGGTAAAACCTGCAGCAATAGACATGGTTCGAATGACCTGTGGTGATGAATATGTAAAAAAAAAATCGAACAAATACCACTCTTAAATGATATTATTCGTAAACTTATCCATGATATGTCGATTGATATTAAAAGACAAGTGATTTCAGCCATCAGATCTAATGGGCAGTTTTAGTCTACAACTGGATGAAACAACTGATGTAAGTGATGACGCTCCACTCATTGCCTACATACGCCATGCAGGACTTACCGAAATGGAAGAAGAATTTATGTTTTGCCATCCCGTCCACTTAGCACATCTACTACGGGAGAAGACATTTTAGGTGTTGTAAAAAAATGACATACAGGTATAAAGATAAATACAGATAACCATAATCGTCTTAAAATTCAAAGTTTCTTGGTAGGGGTTGTTTAAATAGGGTGGTTAATTTTTTTTTAAAAAAAAGGTTACTTTTCAGTGGGTTAGAAAATTGAAATTCGGCAAGAAGGCATGAAGACCACTCCAAATAACCACAAGAGACTACATATTTCAAATGAAGAAATATGTAAAGGGAGAGTGAAGTAAAAAAAAATATTCCTATGTGAGGTAGAAATTTGAATTTTTCCAGGAATGTGGAGGTAGTTCTCCAATAGTATTATTATTATTATCATTAATATTATTATTTTTATTAGCACCGCGTCTTATTAACCTTTCGGGTTATACGCATTTACGCTAATGTGTAATGTGAGGGTGATTGTGAGATGAAATGGAGGACCTACAGTTTAACGTGGAATCCGAACCACGGTGGAGGCGTGGCATTTCTCACATTCACAAGTTGTGATTAATACACGTCTTGTCAGAGGTGAAGCAAGGGTTTGGCAATCAGATAAATTTGTGCCGGGACCGAGGATTGAACCCCGGACCCTCAGCACAGAAGTCTGACACCTTACCCCTAGACCACCAGGTCACCCTCAAATAATTAAGTAAGTGTTAACTATTTACTATCTAGAAAGGGGGCTAGGAAAATCGAGGTTTCGATTCCCATGAATAAAAAAATATTGAATTACTTTTCAGTATGGTAGAAGATTGAAATTTGTCGTGCGGGTCTAAGAACCATCCCAAACAACCAGTAAGATCTGATCCTTAAATTTAAAATTGAAAAACCAATAATTGGGAAAAGGGGGTCCCCTCAAGATTCCTAAAACTAATATAAAGAAATACTTATTTTTGGTATGATATAAACGTGAAATTCTACAAGTAGGCCTAAGTCAATAGACATTTTGGGAGAGCCAATTTACGTCTGAATGTATATAATTTCAAAATTTAAGCCCAGGAAATGAAATAAATTGAAATTGATACAACTAATATAGAACACTACTTTTTGGTGTGGTTTAAAATTGAAATTTGGCTAACATGTAAATAAAGCACATAGGATAGTCAAATAAATCTCAACATTTTAAAATGAGAATTTGGGAACTGAGAAAGGGGGTGATTAGGGAGTGTAGCAGTTTAAAATATTTCCAAAGCTATAGGTCTATTAAATCCGCTTTTTGGCATAGGAGAAAATTTTAATTTGCCAATTTGGTAAAAGGACCACTCTTCAATAACCATAAAAGCTGGAAAGTTTGGAATTAATACTAGGGGATGAAAAATAGTTAATAGAAAATAAACTTCTCAATATTATAGAAAATTTGAATTTCGTATAGGTGGATGAAAAAAATATTTCTTATAAATGAATAGAAAAACTTGAAGGATTATCTTAAAGGAGGTAGTTTTAAGCAAAAGGGTGAGAAAGTCTGAAAGGTTCGTCGTACCATTTAATTTTTATTTAGAACAACAATTTTAATTTTATTTTATTACAAGGCGTCATTAAACTTAGTATTAGGGTTTACGCACCTTTAAGCACCCTTCCATCCTTCCAACATTAAAAACAGGCTATGTAACGAATACTTTTAAAAAACCAAGAGTGTTTTATTGATCAAATTTTTTCGAAATGAATTCACATTGATTGCTTGTTTAGTAAATTCCTTATCACTCTTATTTTTTTTAATCAAGTTTATCCTTGTTTATGGTATTCGATTCAAAAAGCGAGTGCTATTTTTTCAGAGCAAAATTTGAGACATACCTGAATTTAGAATTTGGATCCTAAATAAACAAAAAACTGCATTTAACTCGAAGGCCATGATGAAGAATGTGAGTTTACAAAAAGCTAATTGTCATACAATATATTATTTATTTCAATAACTATAAGAGGAATTGATAGAGAAACACAGAACCACACAGAACGTCCAAATGCATTATTTTATTGGATAGAAAATATAATTAAAAAATGTTTGAACTCCTCTTGCATCACTACATCAACCTAACATGTGTATCGTGATAGAGTTAATTAGTTTTGATTTCCCCCTGAGTTACACCGTTTATTCCCATTGATACGAACATCAACTGTCCAACGTCGAGATTTATTGAATTACATGTTTTTTAAAAGTCAGTTAATTCATATATAGTCTGTTCATGATACCTTTGTTCTTTCATGACAGTTGAAGATCTGTTAAACATAATATTGTACTAGTCCGCCTCGATTTTTTTTTTTAGCACAGTGTTTGGTTTATACGCATATGAACCAATTTCGCTAATTGGTTTAGGAAATATGACGGCTTTATTTATAAGAAGTGTACCTGCATTTGCGTGGAAGGAGAGTGGAAAACCATTTAGGGGAAAACCTCAGTACATCCAACCAAGATTTGAACCTCGATCTCCCCGTCATCGGCAGTCTAGCCTACAGCGAGAGTAGCGCGTTATACCACGCGGTCACCGAAGTGCGTTATGTTTTATCATTTTGACTCGTAACGTAAATTTACTTCATATGTAACCGGCCCCATGGTGTAATGGCCAGTGCAGCTGGCTCCGAGCTTAGGGGACCCGGGTTCGATTCGTGGCATGCCGAAAAGTTTATAATTGGTGAAATGTGGATTTACCCTTTCACATTGATGATTTAACAGTCATGGGGCTGGATGTTGTGCCTTTCATAGTCTAAAGTTAGATTATAAGTTATACGAAAATATATGACTTGAATAAAAAAACTGACCCAGGCTACAGGCTGTAAATAGTCATAGATATATATTTTATAATAAAAAACCACTTCTTAAATAACGCGGAGATTCTGGATGCTTCAATGCTCCAGTAGGCGTAAGAGTGGGGGTAAATAACAGCTAGCAAAAGATTTATATCCCAAACATTGGTTGAAAATTGAAAGCCACTAATGTGGAAATAGTTATTTTTTTCTTAGTATCAATCTAAAGTGTTATCAAATGCTTCTAATAATACCTCTATAAGTATTAGGCCTAATCCATAATTTGTTTTTTTGTAACTGATTTAAGAGGCACAAAATATTGGTAGAACTATTATGTTTTCCCACTTTTTGTTTCACAGTTGTGGCAGCAAGAGATATTAAAGTGCATGAAATAATAAATTAAAAATATTATATCTACACTTGTATCTTCTATAACTGGCCACCAAAAATTATAGAATAAATTATATTTTTTTATATAACGTATTAGTTTCAAAATAAAAAGTTTTTATTTTGTAAACACTTGCGCATGAACACAACCGAACACTGTTTGTAGGACGTCATCGTCCGGTTCGCCTCTTTACAAATATAAAGAAAAGGCAGCCTTTTAGAAGTTCTCGTTTGTAAAGTTTTTTTAAGTGAACCACAGACGCTGTTTCCACAAAATAGAAATATCCAAACAGTTATTTTCATAAGTTCATGTTTTATAATATAAAAACAGTTAAAAGAATAATTAAAACCCAATTGTCTGTTTTAAATGTTTTGACAGCAAAAAGTGACCGAAGCTCAACATATTGTTTTGCAGATCATACGGTTTGGCGAATGGATACATGAAGTAGATCTGGTAGCATTTCCTAGCTGTCACTCACTACCTACACTCCTACGCTAGATGGACTGTAGCTCTTTTTGCCGTCATAACAGGCCAACACTACCGCGAACCAACTGTAGTTCTGCTAGGAAATAGAAAGAGCGTACATTACAAAGAACTGAAATCAAAACTGTAAATATTAAAAAAAAAAAGAATTTATCAGTTGAATAACTTTCTGTATAAGCTATATTGTGCTTATGTTTAAAAATTGCTATAATATAGCTACCATATAGACTGCTATTATGATAATTATTTTCATCCGGTTCATCATATAATTTGTCATTATTAAGAACACTTGTTTACATTATGCCTCATCATCCGAGTGGCTAAAGGTATGGTTTGGTGGTATAGGGGACTCAAGTTCGATGCTGGTTGGTGGCTATAGGGGGCTGCTTTTGTTTGTGGGTCTGTCCTAAAGCATTGTGGCATTAGAGTAAAGTGTTCTGGATTTGGTTAAGTTGGTCTATACGTGGTTCGCTTATGTAGTTCTGTGTTTGCAAAGCACATTTTAAATATTTTAATCACGTGACTTGTTTATTGATGTTTTTAATACATTTTAAAATTGGATGTCCTAGAAATATGTGTTTTTGTTCCCTTGTAGTTTGAAAACTACTTTTAAGAATATTTGCATTGTACCACAGAAAAGTTGACTTTCCACTTAATTATATGCCTTTAACTTTACACAAAGTTTGGAAATCATTTAGTACTATATTATCTGACCCGCCTCGGTGGCGTAGTTAGCTAACGCGCTAGTCGTGTTGAACTCGACCGCCGAGGACGGGGAGATCGAGGTTCGAATCTCGCTCGGGTGAGCTGGGGGTGGTTTTTCCTAAATGGTTTTCCACTCTCTCTCTCTCCACGCAGGTGCGGGTTCACTTCCTCTAAATTCAAACTTCCCAATTCCCAATCCATTAGCGTAATTAGTACTCAAGCGTATAACCCGAACGGGTAGTAAGACGTGGTGCTAAATAATATTATTATATTATTATATCTGTAGCCCAGGCATGACCAAAATAGATGCATATTATTTTCTTCCGATTAAAAATATCAACCTTACGCTAATTTTAGCTTCTGTTGGAATTTTTTATTTTTTATTATATTATATAAAATTGAGGCATACATACAACCTCGAATAGAGTGGAAGCAAATAATTTTATATCCTTTTTGAATATTATTTTATTTATTAGTTGAGGTATTTAACGTAAACCTTCTGAACAGACTGATTATATACGCACACGAGAATTTCTATGAGCGAGATCGAAACGGCCTACCAATTTTTGCCAGGAAAGGTATTTTCATATACCTTCCAGGGTTCTTGTACAAGCCAAAATCCATATGGGACCAACGTGACGACTTTACTTTCCCTCCAAAGGAAATTGTGCTACGGATTTTTATTGCTCAAGGAAAATCCGTTGATCCCGGCTGGGCTTGAACCCACAAACATCGAATCCTGAAGCGAGCACTTTACCCCAAGACCACCAAGTTCGACTCTCCAACTATTAATATGAACAAAAACATAGTGGAGAAAATTAATATGTGTATAGGCCTATATATACTTTATATTAATCTTAATATATATAATTCTTCTGTACGTGTGTATGTCACTGAACTCCTCCTAAATGGCTGGACCGATTTTGATGAAATTTTGTGTGTGTGTTTGAGTGGGTCCGTGGATGGTTTAGATTCACAATTGGACCCGGTAGGTGGCGCTGCAATCGGGTTCTAGTATTTTTTTAAATTTTTTTAATTTTAGGGAATTTTTGGGAGGGGGGGGATTTTTTTTTTAGATTTTTTGCATATTATCAGAAAATATAACCTCAAAATTTCCCCCACCCCACCCCCCACCACCAGCTGATATTTGTAGAGTTGTGGGCGAAATGCCAAAAATGTTTGATTTTGTCTGTTGTATTGACAAACCCTGAATTTGTAATATTTGTGTAACTCACTAATTGGAGTCAATTGTGAATTTGTAATTGTGATGATCATATATTATTTGTTTTATTATCGAAATCAATTATGTCATCCAAACGAAAAGCCAACGTTCGGGCAGGACAACGTCTGTCGGGTCCGCTAGTATGTATATATATTAATATGCATATACATTGATGTACATACATATTAGAGTCCCGAATGTTAGTCTGTATAATTCAAGGGGGAGATGCACTGTATATACAGTAGCGCCGATCTGAGTATTTAATGACGACCTGGAAGAAAGTGATGTGGAAAACTTGACCTTCCTTGTAAGAAAAATTCCTAAATGTGAAGCTTCCGATGAAAAGTAAATTTATGAAATAAAATAAAAATAAAAAAAACTTTAAAACAGGTTATTATTTTCATTCATTCCACACATACCGTTTAGTTTGAGATTTTGAAAGCTCAAAGTAGACCTGGCTTTGTTCAGTTGGGACTATCGAGATTCAAACTGCACGCGCAATAATGGGACTAGTAAGAGAAATATATGATAATATGTTTATTCTATTTGGTTGAAACCTGTTTTATCAATTAATATTATTTTTATTTCAGATAAAAAATTGTACATGTCTGAGTATCACATTGAAATTTCAGCCTCATGTTTTCGTTGTGTGACACCCTATTGGTTAGACATCTTTGAGAAGTCTAAATACGGAATTTCGTTTAAAAAAAAAAGTTTAGAAAAAAATTGAGCGAATGAATTTAGAAAGGTGAAAAATGAATACTCATTTAGAAGTATACATCAGAGAGAAAGACAAAAAGAAAATATAACCGGAGAGGAAAATGAAAATATTCGTGAAAGTCATATTAATTGAAATGGAAACTTCAAAGAGTTTGATATTCCTCTGTGTCGGAACGTTTACTTTCTTAGATCTAATTGGATACAATTTTATCATCTCTTATTTTAAAAGCGGGGGATGGAATGTAAAGCCCTTGGAATATCTTGTAGAGTGTCCGGTTACACGGTATAAGGCGTCAGTCTAAAATATTCTGGATTATTGGTGACGTGGAGGCTGAGGTTCGAATCTCGGCTGAGATTATTAAGTGTAGGTTTTATATTTTATTTATTTATTCCTTTGGTTTTTCTACTCTCTTTCTTAGTTAATGTGGGTGCACTTCCTCTAAACTATTCTTATCATCACTACTCTTTGATTTTTTCTCAAGTGCAGCGTTTAATACCCGATCGTATTCCAAGCATATTATTTATTAGTTGAATTAAAGGTTTAGGGATGAGGAAGGTTGAATAGAGAGGAGTTGTACTCACATTTGCATGAAGGTATAGTGAAAATCAATTTAGGGAAAACACTCTTAGTACATCTGACCGGAATTTGAACCCCAATCTATTGCGTGACTGACTCCTTAAACTAGGGGTCCCCAAACTATAGCCCACGGGCTGGTCCGGTCCGCAGACGCTTTGACAAAAAATAAATACTAAATACTAAAACAAATAAAATTAATGACCAGTACCGAAATGATGGTGCTCCCATAGGCCTATTTGGTACACAAAGTACATACACACCTACCATGGACGTAGGGAGGGGGGTTATGGGGTGCAAACCCCTCTCACCCTTGAAACTTTCTGACGTTTTTATTAAAGAAGCTTAAATATGGCCTTGTATAAAACTTAAAATCATTTATAGAGAGATTCACTTTTCAAAAAATTTCAAAAATAGCTTCTATAGGCATCCGATTTTTAAAAGAAACACCTGTAGTGGGCCATTCCAAATAGCTTCTAGGAGCATTCAATTTTATAACATTCACTGGGTAAAATGAAGGTAGAAAGTCCCTAAGAATCTGTTTTATCACGTGCTCCCCCCACCCCCTTTAACAAATAAAGTGCCACTACTTGTATAAAATAATAATGTTCTTATTTATTAGGGTTTAGTAGCTTATCTGAGCATCATGTCATAAACTTACGATCTTGAGACACCCCTCAAATTAAATTTTCCCTTCGCCCCTGACACTTATATACTCGTATGTACCGTACATACATACAACATAATGTATTCTATTGTTTACAAGCGAAACAATCTCTTACATTTATTAATGAATTGTTGCTGTCTATTATTCTCTTTATAAGCTGTGTGTGTATGTATTATATAATTATTATATACCCCTGGCGATATTTAATACGGGTCGTCTTGACGACAAAGCAGATCGTAAAATAATAACAAAATCTGCTACAGAAGAGGGATTGTTTCACCGAAATGCCGCCAAGAGCAGATTGAGTCGCTCGGCTGACATGGGAAATTATTTAATCTTTTTATTTACTTAAAGGCTTTGTTTTTTACTTTCTTTCGACACCTCATAGAGAAAGTATGGTAATCGTCAACAAATTCAAACTCGAGATTTTGATGAATATCGACGTTTCATGACCCCCTGAACCAAAAGAAGTTGTTTTCTCCATGCCGTCTGTTTGTCTGAACCTTGGGCTAGAGCCGAAAATATTTTACATATTGGGCTAAAACTTGGTGGCTGGGGTTTCCATAAGATCCCCCCGAGGTGTTTTTGGAATTAAATATCTAATCCTAAAATTAATGGTAGTTTACTGAAGGGCAAAAAGAGAATAAATCGATTTTCTCAAAATTCGCTCCAACGATATACCTTTTGTAAGTTTCGTTATAATATCCTAATCATGTTTGTGAACGCTACATAATTCTTACCTTGCAAATTTATTTTAAAATTATTATTATATGCACTTATCTAATGTGTAATGGTAGGGCGATTGTGAGATGAAATGGAGAACCTACAGTTTAACGTGGAATCCGAACCACGATGGAGGCCTGGCATTCCACACATTCACAAGTTGTGATTAATACACATCTTATCAGAGGTGAAGGAAGGGTTTGGTAATCAGATAAATCTGTTCCGGGACCGAGGATTGAACCCCCGACCCTCAGCACAGAAGTCTGACACCTTACCCCTACACCGACAGGTCACCTCAAGCCTGTAACTAAAGACGGCCATGCCCTAATGCCATAGAGCAAGTAATATCAACAGTGTATATTATTTCATTTATGATCTTTGGTGTAATGTTTCAACAGCAATGTACAGTACATACCAATTATTTCTTTTCACAAATCCTACGAGTTTTTAGTAAATGTCTATTTTAAAATAAAAGTGGGAGAAAGTCTTGGCGGTACACCGAACTATTTATTTATCTTTAAATACGATTATTATAATAATGATGAACATGGGTTATAAATGTTTTGTTTTTAATAACTGGTCCGAGAGTTGTATCGTGAAGCTTTGAATGAGATCAGGATGGTTTTGTAATTACCAAGACATCCATAGTGTTGTTTTAATATGAAACTTCGACAAATTAAATACACATTGAGTTGTGTTAGTTATGTGGATATTTAATATTTGTTTATTTCTGATATTTCTCGTTCGATGAATATATAAAAAATAGTTATATGATTTGTTATGTTAAAGATATATTAAATAACATTTTGGCATTTATAAATCTAAATGAATAGAATAGTTAGTGAATATGGCTGTTTGAATTGGGCAAGACCATCCCAGAATTCAATCGCAGACTCCTACAAAATCTGTTTGAGAGAATAGTGATTTAAATAATTCAGGGAGTGAAAAATTCACGTAAATCCTGGTTATACCCTCGGGCCTAGGACAAGAAACACTACCATTGAAGAAGTACATTTTGGAAAGTATTAAGTGCATTGTTTAGTGAACCTGCCAAGGTATTATCAACATAATCAAGAGTTTCAGTAAGTATTTTTATTTTTCTTATCCTTAACCATTACAGAAGAATCCAAACGACTATTTATTATTTTAAACCTATCAACTTTCGTGGAGGAAGGATAACTTCACATTAATTTGTGATAAAAGATCTATTCTTTACGAACATTTCTGTACTATTGAAAGGAGTATAAATCTAAAGGTCTAATTATTCCTTACAAGCTTTATATAAATGAACAAAGGGGAATACATAGAGCTATTGTTTTTTATAGGCGGTCCTTTTGGAACCATCTTGAAGATTGTGAATGAGTTTATCTAAATATTACCTAACTTTATTTGGAAAGACATTACATACATTTCATCAATAAACCTTTGCAACTAATTATTGACTATTCACCTGAAATTAATCTTTAATTATTTAATTTAAATAACAAATTTGTATTTATTTATATTCTTACGTAAACTATTACTAACTGTAGTCATAGAGACGACCCAGCAAATATGTATTAAAACCAATGTTTAATTTGTAAGAGGTACTTATTGTTTTTGTTCACTGTATTTTATTGTTGTGTTGTTTTTAAGTTGTTGTTTTCAATTGTGAATATATAATAGTCTATGTTCAATAAGCTAATTACACTAGAACAATACACTAAAATAGTGATTTTCACAGAAGGTCAGTATTTATTTAATTTACTAGTCACTGATAGTATGTGTACCTGTGCTTCTGAATGTCATGACACCTGGTGGTCCTGGGGCTAGTGATCGTGACTGCCAACGTCCCTGAGTAAGATTATCCGGCGTCCCACACGATTATAAATTTAATTTCTTTACGCCCTGATATCGGTCCTCTATGGTATAGTTTAAAGGTTAGAGAGAGAGAGAGAGCTAGAGAGAGAGTAGAGAGGTGTGTTTACAATATATATGTGACGCGGCACGGGAAAAGGGACCTTATCTTCACTGAGCAAATATTTCAGAACAGCTGATAATACTGATTAGGATCAAAATATCATATTTTTAAAGTATTGCAGCAAACGCTACCTACACTCTCTTAGAACAACTAGAAATAGGTTTCAGTCCATATTTTACTTCCTAGACAGCAGAGAAAACATTTTGGTGCCTGTCTTTTAATAATGCAAAATTTTAACCCTTGTTTTCTCAAAACGCATTTTTTTCAACTTGTGGGTTCAAATGGAAATAACTTACTCAATTCTTGGAATATGTTTACACATTTTACATCACATTATTCAGCAATTTGTGTTATTTCCAGTGGTACCAATAACTCAATATTGACTTGGATGAAGATAAAGTCCCTTTTCTCATGCCGCGTTACACATAGCTAACGTAAATAACATACATAACATAACATAAATACATGTAAGTCTATTCCCTTTAGAAAATAAACTTACGTCTATTTGTGTTTGGCTATGGTTATAAGCTCCGTGTGTGTGTAATAGATATAATACATTTTTAAGTCAGTGATGACCCGGACTAGCATGGTAGCGTATGCACAGGCTGGATCGGAAACAATTAGACGATCTATTCTGAGGAAAGTGATGGACAACTTGCTGAGGTTTGTCTGACGTCCAGTGGAACTCACCTGAGTAACATTATCTTCAAAGAGTGAAGTATTACGGATGTTTGGAGATATAATTGCCTCGCGATTGGGAGCTAATTACAACGTTACGGAATGTTTGAGAATTAATTGGTTTTTCTAGCCCCGTGATCGAGCGCCAATTATTATGTTACTGTTTGTTTTATTTGAATAAATACAACTGTTGATGTTGCGCACACGATTTATTGGAGTGATTTTATCTTCTTATACACTTTTACTTGAAATACAAATTATGTACTGTCGTGATATTTCACGTACTCTGTGTTTTGTCGCCGGCACTCTCTGTGTGTTCATACGCACACACAGCTTATATATGACATACCCCTTACCCCTTGGACCTCTCGTGATCAGTGTCAAAACCAACAAATCGAAAGCGTTCCTGCGACAGGTGTCTTGAAGGCTAGCTTCCTCTTGGGTGTAGGGAGCTGGCGTCTCTTGCTTGTTTGGTAAATACTACGGAGTGAAATTTTGAAATAAAAAATAAGTTTTAATGGTGTAATCCTTCTAGATTATTCCTGAAAAGTGCGTGATTCTCCATGGATGAAGTCTTAAAAGGATAATTTACATACGATACTTTATAGAAAAATACCTTCATCCGTGACTTTTTAAATATATGAGACGGTCCAAATCAATATCTTTACAAGAGTGAAAAAGTGTGATATGTAGTTTACTTTTATTTAGCTAGTGAATGTTAAAGTGTTAATTTTCAAGTTTCTAATCGTCTAATTGTTCCAGTTCCACCCTGTTTAATAAAAAAATCATAAAAACACTAATGCCCTAATAACTTTTATTTTGTGTTTGGTTATGGTTAAAGGCGAAGAGCGAAAGCAATGTTTAGATACATAAATTACTCGGTCAATAGATATTATATTATATCGTTGAGATTCAATCGTTTGGGTTCCGTATAATTCGAGGTAAGAATGCGCCTGGCACACATCCATATACTTATCATCGATCTTAGTGACAGTGATGACTGATGACTTAAAATAAAATAAGGCGAGAACTTAACAATACTTTCAAAACAATTTCCCCGATATGAATAGTCCAATGAAATGTAAATTCAAGAATTAATTAATGTAAGTATTCTCTTTACACCCGGTAATTCCATGTAAAGTAGCCCCATGGCTTCTTTGGTGCTGACTGACAGCTCACAGCTGACAGATGACGGCTTTGAAAGCTACCAGACCAAATTATGTATCCCTACGCCAAACCATATGATCTGCAAAAAACATGTTTAGCAGCTGTCACTTCTGACAGTCAAAATTTAGGTATATACCTAACTGTTGACTGTCAGAAGTCAGCTGTGATCTGTCAGTCAGCACCAAAGAAGCCACGGGCCTACTGTAGTTCGAGTTTTCAATAGTTGGGGGAGGGGCGTCCCATTTCCACTTAATTCAAACCATCAAGACCTTACTGAACAGTTTTTTTTTTTAGAATTTATCTTTGGTCACCGCGTCTTACTACCCGTTTGGGCTACACGCGTATGTTCTAATTACGCTAATGTGCTAGGAATGAGGAATGAGCAATTTTTCGTGGTCTAACGTGCTACTCTCGCATTAGTCTACACTGTCAAAGACGGGGAGATAGAGGTTCAAATCTCAGTCGAGTGTATTGAGAGTGGTCTATCCAAAATGGTTTCCTCTCCCTCTCTACGAAAATGCGGGTATACTTCCTCTAAATATAATATTCCTAATCCCTAAAACTATCATCGTAATTAATACACAAGCGTATAACCAAAACGGGTAGTAAGACGCGGTGCTAAAAATGTAATTATTGGCGTGGGAGGGGGGAGAGGGAGAGAGGAAAACCATTAAGGAAAAAAAAACTTTTAGTACACCTAACAGGGATTCGAGCACTGATCTCCCTATCATCAACAGTCAAGTCTATTGGTAGAGTGACGCGTCAGAGTAGACCATTCGGCAGTACCATATCAATAATAAATGTTTCAAGTTTTATAGATGATAAAACACGTTCTAGTAGAATTAAGGAAGGGAGGATGAAAGGAAGGAAGGAAGTGTGGATTTGTGTTTATCCTCCCTCCCTCCCTCCTTCACAAGGAATGTCTTTGCGCACAACTCTATAAAGAAGGAAGGTTTGCAGAATGAGAATGATCAGTGACGTCAGCGGATGCCAGAGCAGAATGTTCTTGATGAACTTCCTACTGTACCGGCTAGAATGCGATGAGAATTGACGCTCAGAATGGATGGCATGCTTCTCAAAAGAAAACAAGATGGTTCCTTTTCATTCCTTCTAATTTTTCCCTCTTACCCCCCCCCTTCCTTCTCAAACTTCGTGTGGATTGTTCTCAAGTTGAAGTGTTAGCGTGGTAGGCCCGCTAATAGGCCTCCATTCAGCCCGCCCAGACTGGACCGAGAGTGACGTGTGGTTTTTACCAACTACCCGCGAGACAGGACACGCGATAAATGATCTCGTCCTACACATGAGCTCATCTTGATTCACTGAGTCATTTTGTTCTTCTTGACAGTTACCGTGAGAACAATAACATGTTATTGTAGTCATCGGAAATAAGAATAATAACATTCCTTAAACGGTGAGTCGATGGACACTTGTTCACTTTAGAAAAGCAACTTGCGGGTTGTTACCAAGGCAAGAAATACCTGACGGTACTCTGGTAATAAATGGTTTCCTCCAAATATAGTATCAAGTTTGACCTTAAAGCCAATCAAAACAATTTCTTTCATTGCGCTATTTTGGATTTGATTGGTCAAATGGATAGAGAGAGAGAGAGAGAGGGGTGAAGAAGACAGCAGTTTAGTAGTACAGTCCTGCGAATAAGCCTACTTTTCACAACCCATTAACTTTCAGTGGTATCTTATAGTAAATTACACATTTTGTTTTATTTTTATTTATTCATCTGAGTTATTTAACGTTAGCTTTATGAACCGACTGATTAGATCTGCACACAAGAATGTCTCTAAGCCTATCAATTTCCGTGAGAGGTATTTTCACATACCTTCCAGGGTACTTTTACATGCTACATGCTATAATCGACATGAGACCGGTGGCTTTACTTTCTCTCCGAAGGAAGTTGTGTCGAGGATTTTTATCACTCAAGAAAAATCCGTTGACCCCGGCTGAGTTTGAACCCACGAACATCGGGTCTTGAGGTGAGTACTTTACCACAAAACCACCGAGTTTCGATACACTTTGTTAAGCATACTAATGCATTTATACATAATGTAAATTAGGCATCAAGCCTGTCAACAACAAGCACAATTTTGAATTTGGCGCGAAGTCTGTTCCTTGTAATTAATTTATATCTATTTTTATATTTTTCAAAATAGGAGGTCACCAAGTTATCTGGATCTATTTTATTCAAGTTTTGTATTTTTCTCATAAATATGGAACTCTCTATAGGTCAATATAAATCTATGGCTCCAGCTCCATGATCTCGGCGTACTGACTCCTCCCTGGGGCCAACTTCCTAAAATATATGTTTTAAGAATTTTTGAAGTAGCTAAAACCTTTATGTGAACAGTATGCAAATTTTCCGCTTTGTACCTATAATCGGTAAGTTTGAGAACAATTCTGGACAGACAAACTCCACGTGGCTTTTATTATATAGATAGGCCTATAGATGTTACTGAACAACACTGACATTAAATTATATGAATGACATTGATCTTACTGTTTGTAGCTGGTCGCTAAGCACCCAGACCTGGTAGGTATCTGAATAAACAATCAATTAGTTGTATTCATTTTATTATCTAGCACCACGTCTTACTACCCGTTCGGTCGGGTTATACGCCTAAGTACTAACTACGTCAATAGGCTAGGAATGGGGAAGGTTGAATTTAAAGGAAGTGAACCCCAATTTTTGCAGGGGGAAAGTGGAAAACCTTTTAGGACTCCCCCCCCCAAATTCACCTGACCGAAATTCGATCCTTGATCTCCCCGTCCGTCTAACTTAACATGAATCTAGCGCGTTAGCTAAATACGCCACCAAGACGGTTAGTTAGTCAGTTAAACAAATATAGTTTCCTTTAGCACTGCGTCCTACTACCCATTCGGGTTGTACGATTATGTACTAATTAAGCTAATGGTTCTAGGGTTGGTGGAGGATATATTTAGAGGAAGTGTAGCCGCATTTGCGTGGAAGTATAGAAGAATCACATTTAGGAAAAAAAAAACCTCTGAACATCCGACTGAGATTCAAAACCTAGATCTACTCATTATCGGCAATCTAAATCTATTGCAAGAATAGCGCATTAGACCGTGCGTTTACTGAAGAGGATTATAGTGGTATACAAGATTTATCCTTATATATACATTTTAAGACACATTTATCTCAAATAAGGCTTAACCGATATGTTTTATTATTATTTTTTTCCCTTACCGTTAAACTAAAATCCATCACACCTTAATGTGACGTCTTCTTACATTCATATAGCTCGCGAGCGTTCTCAGTTCTATGAAAATGAACATGTTATGGAATAACAAAGATAGTTACAGCGGTGTTTCTTCACACATGAACTAAATATTCACATTATTGTTAAAGAATACGCATTGTAGCTTATAAATGTAGCTAGCATTTGTAGGGTCGTAGAACATTCTGAAGATAAAGGTTGAATCCCACATGAAATCAGTAAGGAAGCCGTCACCCATAGGTTTAATATACAGAATGTTGCCAGATTAAACAGACGAGACTTTAGGAATATATTGTTGGTGAATTTGACTTAAATTAGTACAATTATCTTTTAGTTTATTTTGATTCAAGGACATCTATAAGTATCATATTCAAAAATATAAAAAGGAAGGTAAATAAATGTAAAGGGTTCAGATTTATTCCAAGAAGGGAAATTATTTTAGGGGTGTATCATAAACCCTTCCCCCACCTCTTTCGGTTACTCCACTACTGATATTAACTCAAATAAACCTATAATTGGTGGTCTCTTATTCCTTTCTATTCACTCTTGTATATTTATAACGCAATTAATTCCCCCCTTAACAAACGACTTGAGAATTTCCCACTTGGCGTCACGGTGCCCGGTTTCTGTAACACTCATAATGAGTGTATTTTTCTGCCCTCGGAACTTTGTTCCTAGGGTCAGAGGTCATGTTTAATCATTCGTATTTGTCCGTCCTCACTGGCCGCGGTAATCAAGGACACCAAAAGACAATAATTGCTCTTAGAGATAACAAATTAATGTCCATTACTTTAAAAGTCAATATTTTTAAGAGGGATAGAGATACAGATCCTGCCAACAGTGTTGCCAACTTAGTATTGCTCTAGGTATAGTCTTTTTCAGAGTGTTTATGATGGTTAAAATAATAAAATAGCCACTGGCGGGGACTTCCCTTAAAAAAATTAAACTGTAGCTTTTATACTATGGTGACGAATACCTTTTTTGGGTATTTTTTGCAATGCTACTTTTATATTAATGTAATCTAAAGGAAATGCTATATTTAGAGCATCGTACTGTATGGAGTAGAAAATTAAACTCTTAGGAAGATGAAAAACAAATACTTGGAGAGATTTCAATGTGGTGCTGGAGAAGACTTAAAGTGTGGCAGAAGTGATCGCAAGTATTTTTACAGTTTTTATAGGATATAAATTGTTTGACAAGAATAAATCAAATATTTTCCCAGTAGCAACATAGAGTTAAGTTTTCTGCACATGCTAATATCAACAGATCTTGAATATCTGTCAAGGGTGTCCTGGAATTTTGTCAAAACATTTTAAATAAAGAGAAAAAGTTTTGACAAAATTCCAGAACACACTCGACAGATATTCAAGATCTGTTTCCATTAGCATGGGCAGAAAAATAAACTCTATGTTGCTACTGGAGAAATATTTTATATATTTTGTCCAAAAAAATGTAATGCTATAAAAACTGTAGAATTACTTGTGCTCCCTTCTGCCGCACCTTTAGAAGATCAGGTGGACAGATGGAGTGACAAATGAAGTCTTAATAAGAGTGGGTGAGAAGTGATCCATTTTGGATGTGATTCTTCACTGCAAAGCAAACTGGATCTCATACATCCTTAGAAGGAACTGTCTTCCGCACAATGTAATATATGTAAAGGTTGAGGTAAAGAGGATCATAGGAAGAAGGAAGATTCAAATACTAGATGACTTGAAGGAAAGAGGAAAATTCTGGGAGCTGAAGAAGAGGCAAAGGACAGGGCGCAGTTCATTGGCAAAAGGAATGTAAGTGTCGTGAGGTAGAACACCTAATAATAATAATAATAATAATAATAATAATAATCAAAATGTAAGGTAGGTAAATAACACTTTAGTATGGAGTTTGAGGTTCTAATGATCTTTTAAGTGGGTGCTGAATGTATTCTCTTTCTTTAAATATTGAAATGTTTAGAATATTAGTTTGTAACAATATTTTTCTTGAATCAGGGATTTTGAACATGCATAGACTATAATTTAAAATACACTAAACGTTTATTTTGTCTAGACTCTATAGTAATCAATAAGACAGTCTCTGAGGAACCAAAATTAAAATTAAAAAATGTTTGCCTTTTTATAAGTTCGAATTTAGTGGAAAATAATATGATTTTGATCACATTTCGTGGTATTTTAGTAATATGGGTTGGCAACGCTGCCTGTCAAGTGCTTGTAGGTGTAGTTTTCATAGGTAAGAAGGATAGGAGCTATAACATCAAACTATAAGAAACAGTGGGAAATGTTGAGAACAAGTCAAAGTCACTAATTTAATATATGATAGGGAGTTAAAGAGGAGACAATGGAATGGAGAGCTATTGTTTGTGTACTTTGGATTTGGGCCTCTTTGTCAAATACACCCACCCATAGTCAAGGGCGGGAGTTCAAGGTAAATAGGGCAAGAGGATGGAGTAGAAATTCGCTTATTTGCTTTAGCTCAATTTTAATTGGTATTTAACTACTTTTAGATTCCAAGAAATACAATTATTGTCAAGGATCTCTTGTTCTTCGCAATAGAATCATATAATATATCTACATGAAATATTTGGCAAAAGAAAGATGAGGTAAAATACAATTTTTATTATTACACTAAATATATTTGCAAAACTTCTCAAGAATGCGTAGCACACAACACAGCTAATTATGTTGATACAATCACCTGGATAACATTCTAATGATTGACCTCTTGGTCTCTTGGGAAGTACCCCTGGTTACTGATATAGTGGTGCTGGGTTAGATTCCTAGCGGTACCATAGGTAATTTTCTAGAAAGGGAAACTATTTCTATGGTCTACATTATCTCGTTAATTAGGTTTATGCTTGGTTTAAGATCACTCCTGGCTTTTCACCTTTATAATCACTATCATCACGTCTTCTCATTGTGGGTACGACATGTAGACAACCTCCTATGGTGTACCCTGGACAACGTTCTGTGCCAACAGAGCGGCTAAAATTCTACATACAGGTGGCCTTTACTAGATACGGCATTTCTCACGGTCAAATAGGCCGGATAATAAAAAAACTTTTTCTCACCGCGTATTAGAACCCATTCGGGCTATACGATCACGTACTAATTACGCTAATTGTTTTAAGGGACCATGGAAGTTATATTTACAGGAAGTGCACCCGCATTTGCATTAAGGGAGAGAGTGTAAAACCATTTTGAAGTATCCACACTCAGTACATCCGACCAAGATTCGAACCTTGATCTCCCCATCATTAGCAGTCCAATATACTACAAGAGTAGCACGTTAGAGCACGTGACCACCGAAATGGGTAAAAAATAAAAAATCTGACTGAATGACTGTATAAATTTAGAAAAAAAATAATGAAATCATGACAGGTATTAAACCCAATCACCCAGTTCTGTCAACTAATCTATCCAGGTTCTTGTACAATCTTACGGGCACTTTAAAATATATGTCAGCCTCCAAGCGTTCTCATACAACTGAGATAAGTAGTAGGCCTATCACCTCTTACTACAAGAGATTAAATTCGGAAGAACAGGGTTCAAATCCCTGCCAGGTGTATACATCTAAAAAAAACCACGCTGGGTGCCAATTATAAAATTCTAAAGAGCCCCACGATGGCTCGCCAATTATAAAACACGAGTGAGGCCCCTCGTTGGGTGGCCAATTGTAGAACTTTACGTAAAGACGACTTATAATCTTAACATCAGTCCCTGGCTAGCTCAGATTCTCTTATCGACGCGATTATCATATGAGGGAATTCCCACTTATACAATAAATATACTTTGATCACTTTTATGTTAATTTATTGTTAGAAAGTATTCTTGTTATACGTTATTAATATACAATTAACAACTTCAGCCCGTACAGACGACCCGTCTCGACGCTAGTCACTGTACACTAAATGCGATCGTACTTACGCTAATGTGCAATGGTAGGGTGATTGTGAGATGAAATGGAGGACCTACAGTTTAACGTGGAATCCGAACCACGGTGGAGGCCTGGCATTCCTCACATTCACAAGTTGTGATTAATACACATCTTGTCAGAGGTGAAGGAAGGGTTTGGCAATCAGATACATCTGTGCCGGGACCGAGGATTGAACCCCAGACCCCCAACACAGAAGTATTGACACCTTACCCCTGGACCGCCAGGTCATCTTTCTGGTGTAAAAGTGAGAGTTGGTTTCTCCCTAGTGTGTCTTTCAAATCCTGATGACACCGACGAGTTCAGAGTTGACTGACAATATCGACCTCTCACATGAGAGTAGTTTGAATTCTGGCTCTCTGATTGGTTGGACAATGCAACCGCTCCGCACTAAGGAAAAGGTGTATTTCTCTTAGAACGAAAACCAAGTGGAAAATCCGCTCTTTTCGTTTTGGTTTTGGTTTTGGTTTCGTCCAACGCACCCAGTAAGCACATTTAAAATAAAATAAAAATGTACTGACGTACAAACTGCCTGAAGGGCTTAAATATTCTAAAATGCAAATGAATAATTAAAAATAATATTATAAAATAAAGAGAATTCCCGAATTTAAATATAAAATGCAAATAAAATATAAACATTGCAGTCTCATCCTTCCTTTTCGAAACAACATAGGGGTTTGTAAGTTGGGACATTGATGACATTAATTGTTGATTTACTATAAACAAATAATTATCAATGGATTTTGTCAAAAATGAAGATGAAAGAATGATAGGAATACCCTCTCCTGTGATAGAATGGGTGACAGAGTGGTACAACGTTGATCATTCTATGGACCAGATCTGATCACCAATTTGCACCGCGGGCTGAAGATATAGTTAGTGGTACCATTAACCTCCAGGATACTTTGAGGACCACAATTTCAGAAAGCGTGGGCCGAAGCTGGCTCACGGGCCACCAGTTGGACCAAAATTGTCTGAGGCATCATTCTCACATGAAGATACTGGATTTTCAATGATGGGGAGATCTGGGTTCATATCCTAGTCGGGTTTACTGAGGGTAGCTTATATTAACTTGTTTTCCACTCTCACTCAAGGCAAATGCGGGTAAACATCCTCAAAATTCAACCCTGCTCATCCCTAGCACATTAACGTAGCTAGTACATATAATTATATCCTGAAAAGATAAAGAGACGTTGTGACAAAATAAGTAAATATTAAATAATAAGAATAATAAAAAAATATAATTAATTGGTTTCTAATTTACACGAATTAGTGATTGAAATAACAAAATGGTCGCTAGAATACAATACCAATCTCCAGTCCATACAAACTACTGGTCCCCGAATATTAGCCAGAAGGAACCTATATGCATCTAGGTCTCCATTGGAAGCCTATGTTTATCAAGTTTGGTCAAAATTGGTTCATTGGTTCAAAAGCTAAAAAGTGCACACATAGCCTACATATAGGATCCACGACCCGACACAAGTCCCACACTATCCAAGGACAAAAATCACCCAGACAATGGTAACATCAATTAGTTGATGATCAATTCATTCAATCAATAACGATGATAACTACTTTGATACCGGGTGGTCTAACGCGCTACTCTCGCAGTAGAGTAGACTAGACTGCCAATGCCGGGTAGATAAACGTTAGTGGGTGGTTTTCCCTTTATGGTTTCCCACTCTCCTTCCACGCAAATGCGGGTAGATTACCTCCAATATGTTTACTCCCTCATACCTATCCCATTATAGTAATTATCATATATGCGTGTAACCTGAATAGATAGTAAGACGCAGTGATTAAAAAAAAAAGAGTGAATTCATACAATTTACTACAAATGTGATCACCGATAGCAACTTAAATTATGTAGTACAAGCTAGTAGGATGATAATGATAGAGTTAAAAGAAAACTCGCACGCCATTCCGTGGGTAAGGAATCGAATAGCACTTTGTGGGGATTTTTTTTTTTAATTAACCCTGTCAAGGAATTGAAGTTCAGCCTCTGGCTCGTAATCAAGCTCGCTAGCTCAAGCCTGTGGCTTGGATAAATAATAGAGCAGTCGCCTGTGAAGTTTAAAGCTATGTACACATTAGGCGATTATCGGCCGACGCGAGTCGCTTGACAAATTTCTCGATCAAGTCAGGCCGCCGACTTTTCCAATACAAAAATCTCCACCGATTGTGTCTGTCCATATAGAGTAGCAACATTCACTGCCGACACCTACTTAAGTTCCTCTAGTGATTGCAATTGTGATGGATCCCTTAACCACTGCTGGCATTGCGGCCGCTTTTATTGTAATTTAAAAAAACGCGCAATTGCTTTCACTGCATCCCCCTTTTTGTTCCTGTCGCGATATTCTTTGGAATTATCGTGCCACAGAGCAGTGGCTGCATAAAGCAGTTCTATTAAACGTAGAAGATTTTCTTGCGTGTAGGCCTACTTATATGATTTTCTTGTGTCCACATTATTCTATGAAAAAAATAATCAAGACATTCGGGGAAATTGGTTATTTTATAGCATGTACAAGTTAACTTAAATTATCATTATTTTTAACTCAATTTACTACCTGGCCGAAATCAGGTTGTAACCCTCAAAATTGCAAAAAAATATTTTTATATAATTATAATTACAGCAGATAGCTATTTAAATTTAAATATTTTACACTTGTATATAAATATTTTATATTTGTGTATAAATATTTGTATATGTTTAAATATATTTAAATATAAATACTGTATTTATAATATTTGTTGATTATATACAAATATACTAGCCAAAATATTGAGATCAGGGTTTTGACTGATCGCTTGCATATAGATTCAAACAAACAAAAGTCGGCCGACTGACATCGCTGCGTACACATTGAGAATGTTTTCCATTCCGGATGGAAGACTCGACGACAGCAACATTCTTTTGATAATTCGCCGCTCGGCAGTCGGCCGATTCTGGCTCCGCCCACTCGACGACAAATATCGTCGGGCAACATCGTCCAGCGACTCGCGTCGGCCGATAATCGTCCAATGTGTACTAAGCTTAAGGTGGACGTACAAGGAACGCGTGTTAAGACAGGTATTTTTGCAGTTATTATTAAAAAATATTTTTTTGCTCAAAATAAATAAAGTATTGCATCACTACAAATATAGAGCTTAATTTTCTTCAAATGGTGATATCAACAGTTGTTGAATATCTATCATGAGTATGGCGGCATTAGATGAGAAACTTTTTAAACGAAGGAAAAAAGTAATTAAATTTCAGGACACCCTTGACAGATATTCAAATACTGTTAATATCACCATGTGAAGAAAATTAAACCCTATATTTGTATTTAAGAAATATTTTATTTGTTTTGAACTAAAAATGTTTCTATAAAAAAACTTCAAAAAAACTACCTTTTCTCGGGGCCCCCACATCCCTACCCAAAGGTGGGGTCGCCTTGGTCAGCGGGAGAGTTTCTATTGTTGTCAGGCCACACGGCTTAAAATACAATATTCTGTGTCGTTTTCTGGAACTTATTTTTAATCCTGTCTAAACGTATACTCCCTTTCACCCTTCTCCTACAACTATCCTTTGCCATGTCAATAAGAAGGGAAAAATTTAAGTAACTTCTCCCAGTTGGGTGTACTAAGATTTTTTTCAATAAATGGTTTTTCACTTTTCTTTAAGCAAGTACGGATACATTTAATCTAAACTATAACTTACTTGTCCCCACTTTAGAGAGAGTTGTCTTTTGGGGTCCTGCATTGTAAGTTCCACGTTGTCTAAGACAAGTTGTAAAGAGATGTCTTCTTTGGAGAGTTATTATTATTATTAGCACCACGTCTTACTACCCGTTCGGGTTATACGCACTTACGCTAATGTGTAATGGTAGGGTGATTGTGAGATGAAATGGAGGACCTACAGTTTAACGTGGGATCCGAACCACGGTGGAGGCCTTGCATTCCTCACATTCACAAGTTGTGATTAATACATATCTTGTCAGAGGTGAAGGAAGGGTTTGGCAATCAGATAAATCTGTGCCGGGACCTAGGATTGAACCCTGGACCCCCAGCACAGAAGGACACCTTACCCCTAGACCACCAGGTCACCTGGAGAGTTGTTGTTGAGAGTGTTTTGTCGTTGTGGAGAGTGTTTTGTCGTTGTTAAGCCGTTCGTTGTGGAGTCACTCGTAAGGATCTTTTTTAGAATCCGGCGTGATAGTGACAAGGGTCAGGTTTTAATATTACTTATATGTGATCAGTTATTTTGAAGAAACTTATTTTTATTCAATTATTATAAAATCAATTGACCCAGAATAATTATGTTTGTATACACAACAGCTTAAACTTTAGATAATACTAATAATAATAATACTTAGCACCGCGTCTTACTACCCGTTCGGGTTATACGCCTATGTACTAATTACACTAATAGATTAGGGATCAGGAAGGTTTAATTTAGATGAAATTAACCCGCATTTGTAGAGAGAGAGGGAGAGTGGAAAGCCATTTAGGAAAAACAACCCTCAGTGCACCCAACCGGGATTGAACCCCGATCTCCCCGTCTTCGGCAGTCTAGTCCAACACGAGATTAGCGCGTTATACCACGCGGCCACCGGAGCGGGTGGTTATTCAATAATTGGAAATATATGAAGGGTGGGAACTTTTGATTTGAATTGTTATGAAATGAAAAATCTATTTCACTACACCACCAACACTAGTGTAGTTGGGTCGAGTGGTAAGACGTGGTCCAACAAAATAAAGTTTTTCCAATGCCGTTTAGTTTGTTTGTGTTTGTGTAAGCTAGTTTATATAGAAGTACACTATACAAAAAGTGTTCTAAAAATATACTTTAATTTTTTTTAAAAAGAAGATATTTGAAGGTACAATACAAACCACCAATAAGTCTGTGTGTCCTAAGCTTGCTTTAGAACCAGCTGTGACACTAAACTTCCAGCATGTTAGGAGAAAGCTATAAATCGTTATTTTCAAAGACATTACGGGAAACTAAGGCAAGTATTTATAAGTCTCGTATTTATAAGTATATATATATATATTACTTTACATCCATTACTGTTTCCAGCCTATGGTCTGTGCCAGTTTTTTATTCAAGCCATATATTTTCCACTACCGCCTGGCTGGCCTATCGTACAGTAGCCCCATAGCTTCTTTGGTGCTGACTGACAGTTCACAGTTGACTTCTGACAGTCAACATTTATGTATATACCTAAATGTTGACTGTCAGAAGTTACAGCTGCTAAACACATGTTTTTTGTAGATCATATGGTTTGGCGTAGGGATACATAATTTGGTCTGGTAGCTTTTCAAAGCCGTCAGCTGTCAGCTGTGAGCTGCCAGTCAGCACCAAAGAAGCCATGGAGCTACTATAGCTTCATATGCCTTACAATATAACTTAAGACTAAAATGGGTATAACAAACAGTCCCAGGAACCGCGTAATACTGCCTTTTCGGGGTATACACATATGTGCTAGTTATTATAACGTGTTAGGAATGAGTAAGGTTGCATTTAGAGGAAGTGTACCCTCATTTTAATGGAGGGTAGATGGAAAACCGTATAGGAAAAAAACACCCTTCTCCCCATACAACCACGACTCGAAAATGATCTCTCCGTCACCAACAGTCCAACCTGTTGCGAGAGGGACACCTTAGACCAGCGGTTGGCAACCTACAGCCCGTGAGCTGAATCCGGCCTGCTGACTGATTTTATCTGTCCCGCAAAAGATTTGACAAATAAATAATAGCATTGTTTTAGTAAAAAATAGACTAAAAACTAATTACTAGATAAAAAATATAAAGTTGAGAAATTTAACCCGATTTGTCTTTAAATTGTACGACACCTTAACCCATTCGGTAGCGTGTCTGCCTACTGAGCTAAGGGTCCCCGGTTCAATTTCTGGCATGGCCAAAAAAATTATCATGGGTGAGATGTGGATTTTTTTCTTTCATAGTGATGAATTAACGGCCAGGGGTTGGATGTTGTGTCTGTTCTAGATTTAAATTAGTTTATAAGTTGTGTGTTGATATAATCAGTCAGTTTAGAAATGTCACGTTAAATATCTCAAATAAACAAAAGCATTTCAAATCGGCCCACCAATTTAAAAAAAAATCATACGGCTTACGATACCAAAAAGGTTGATGACCCTTATCTAAGACCAATGGTTCTCAAACTGGGTTCCGCAAAATCCCGGGGTTCCACAAAGGAATTTCAGGGGTTCCGTGAGATGATTATGTGTAATAGAGGTAAAAACAGTAATAATGCTTCTAAATTTTTATGCTAAGAATTCATAAACAATAATTTAAATTTGTGTGGTACCTCACACATCACGAAATCAAAACCACGCCGCACACAACTCGACGGCTAACGCTTGGCAGCTAGCGACTGCTAGCGGTGAAACAGCCGGTCAACCACAATAGCAGTGCATCTAGTAGTGCGCATGCGTCCCTTAACCTCTTCACCTGCTTTCTAGATCGTTCTTGAGTCAGTCGCGTCTGTCGTGTCACAGTGTATATACAGTTAACATTCAGTGTTAGAACGTGTTACGTTGTGTGACATTTTGCCATGAATATGTCACTATAAAGTTGTAACTTGAAGAGGAAGCTAAGGCAAGATTCCACCAACCTTAGTGAACAAGCCGAAGAAGTCCCAGGTAGCACTAACAATCCTGAAGCATCTGGTGAAATTACTAATGAGAAAAAGAATAATCAACTCTGGAAATATTTTGCAGAATATTTATCACATGGTTTCACTTGTGTAGGAGATACTTGTCTTCCAAATGTTCAGTTTGTAATTTGCTTTAAAACATTTAATAACAGCTCATTATCTCCAACTATGCTGCAAAGACACCTGCACACAAATTAAAGAGAATATAAAGACAAACCCATCGATTTTTTTTCCAATGTAAATTGGATTAATTAAATAGAAGTAATACAAATTCATCTTATCAAGCCGGTGCTTGCAACAATGGAAAAGCGTTTGAAGCATCACTTCAAGTTAGTTACCGTGCTAAGACAAGGAACGCACGTACAACTACCGAGACTCTGATAAAGCTTAGCATAATGGATGTTAGAACTATGATCGGTGTATAATTAAAAAAAAAAATCAACAGTCAATTCCACTTTCAAACAACACCGTTTGTAGGTGAATTGATGACGTGCGCAAACATATTTAGCAAGCTACTAACCGTATAAAAATAGTGGTTGCTACGCATTGC
>CABFWB010001840.1:67686-76892 GCA_902151455.1 Timema bartmani
TAATTTATAAAAATAAATAATATGTACTTACCATTTTTTTTTTTTTTTTTTTTTTTTTTTTTTTTTGCTAGTTCACTTGTGGCACAGAGCTCAAAATTTCAATTAGGTACGTACGCTATTTACACTATGAAATACAATGTGAAACTGAAGGTAGAAATATTCTACCTACAAACAGAAACAGCAAATGCCCTTTCAAAAAATACTCCCCATAGACCACAATAGAGGCTGCAAAAGGGAAGGTGAAAGATTAACATCTGTAAAATATTTGTGATGAAGTCATTGTATTATTATAGAAGTCGTCATCTCTGTTGTGAAGCAGATTCTTGGAGAACCCAGTGTAATACAAAATACAATACAACATACCAATGGTTCCAAACCTGGGGTACGTAGCGGACCGGTTGAGGGTACGTGAAAATAATATTGGTAGTGGCGGAAAACACCAAACATAAAGAGTTAAAATGAAAACACAAAAACAAATTTATAGAGTTTTGGTTTACAAAGAGACACAAGTGAAAGTCCAATAGCCTACTCACGAAATAAGGAAAAGGAAGGAATAGGTGCAGGCCTAGTAATTGATTGGTTATTAGTTGTCACTAGCACCGCCCACCACCAATCATATCGCGCGATTAAACCTATGTCTTCCTCTCTTCGCCAAAACTGTAACTGCGCACGCGCACTCTTCTTTCTCTCTCCCCTTTCTTTTGTTGTTCTTTTCGTTTCTAGTAATTCTAGAAATATCACGAACTGTCCCAGAGCTTCCGGTTTTGACGTTTTCATTTAAAACGCGATTGAAAGCAGGCCATCATTTTAGTGTTCGATTGGGCGTCAAGTAACATGTATTAATAAGCCTAGCTTCGTTCCTTTTTTATGAGTTTTTAATTTGAAGAGTTTAGCTATTATCTATTGTTGTGAGTGACTTTCTGTTTATATTGTTTGGTGTTACAATATGGATAACTGGTTGAAAACTGGAACTCCTAAGAGAGCTGCAACTAGCATTTAAATTCAACCTGCTAATTCGGCAGCTGCAAGTACTTAGAAGCAGTCTGATGATTTGCAAGTTCAAGGGGACCAGGGTGCAGCGACTGATAAACCTGTTCTGGTAACAGATAAAGTTAACACTATTAAAAAACAATCAAAATATCAATGCTCCTCCAAAGGAAAGAAAATATTCTGATGAATACTTAATACGGGAGATGAAGATTGTCCAAAACCATTGTGCGATGTCTAACGGTGGCATGAGACCATCTTTATTAATGCCCCATTTAGATAAAAAAAAAACATCCCATTTTTAAACAAAAATATATTAGTTTTTTCCAGAGACTCCCAAATGGTTCTAATCTAACTTCTTTTGTGTTATCTGCAAACAAAGTCAATGAGAATGTGGTTGAAGCGTTGTACAGACTAAGTGACCGTATTGCCAAAAACGATAAAATTCATGCAATTGTTGAAAATTTGATATCTCCTTGTATCAAAGATGCTGTTCAATGTATGTTTGGTGAAGACCATGTCAGAAAAATTAACAACATTCCCTTGTCAAACAATCCAGTTTCTCGGAGAATTAATGACATGTCTGACGACATTGAGTCTACAGTCATTTAAAAAATAGAAAAGAGTCCCTTCTTTTCAAAACAGGTGGCTGAAAGCATTGATGATTCCAATCTGTCAATTTTGTCTGGATGAAAGCATTGATGTTTCTAATAAGGTGGCTGAAAGGATTGATGATTCCAATCTGTCAATTTTGTCTGGATGAAAGCATTGATGTTTCTAATCCGTCAATTTTGCTTGTTATTGCAAGATATTTAAATGATAACGTGCTTGAAGAAAATCTTTTAATGTGCTATCCTCTCACTGATAGTTGTACAGGCGAGGACATATTTAATGCCATTCAGGGTTATTTTTGTGAAAAAGAAATTGATTGGGCCAGTTGCTGTGGTGTTTGCACGGATGATGGAACATCTATGCCTGGCTGTTATAAAGGCTTACGCGGTCGTATCAAAGAAGTCGCTACTCATGTAGCTTGGAGCCATTGCTGTATTCACAGACAAAGCCTAGTGACCCAACCCCTGCCACATTCATTGAAGGAAGTGCTCCATCAATCTGTGCAAGTTGTTAATTTTACTAAGGCCAATTCAACAAATTCCAGACTATTAAAATCTTTGTGTGAAGAGGTGGACAGCCTCCATACTACATTACTTTTGCACACAGAAGTGAGGTAGATGGCTTTCACGAGGAAAAGTACTCACAAGATTGTTTGAATTGAGACATGAAGCTCAAGTTTTTTTTAAAGAATACCCTTTTGAGTTGATCTCTAAGTTTCATGAAAGTGAATGGCTTCAACAACTTACATACTTGTCTGAAATTTTGTCAAAAATAAACAAACTCTACTTAGGATTACAGAACAGTTCCATAACCATCTTTAAGGTGTCTGACAAAATCGAGTTCATGATCAAGAAATTGGATTTTTGGGAATCTTGTATAAAAAAATTGTAAAGTTTTTGAAACACTTCATGGTTTCTTATCTGAGAATCAGCTGAAATTATCAAAATAAGTAAAAAGTAGTATAGTAGCTCACTTAAAAGCAGACAGTATTTTCCGAAGCAAAATAGTGAAGATAACTGGATTTAAAATCCATTCAACGAATTGTTCTTTCAACAAGCCGAAAAATTATCAGTTACTGAAAAAGAAATATAGGAAATGTCATTGACTTCTGGGCAGCAGTGAGAGAAGATTACAAAGAACTCGGTGATAAAGCAATAAACAATTTATTGCCTTTCACGAACACGTAGCTTGTCGAAAGAGCATTCTCATCTTATGCGTATATTAAGAATAAATATCGCAATAAGCTTGACGCAGCTCCTGACTTGGGATTATATCTGTCTTTATTTGAACGTGATTTAAAAAAAACTCAGCTCCATGAAACAAGCTCAAGGATTACATTGAAATTATTAAGAGACACGTTTGAAGACTTGTGTATCAAGATGAGTAATTGTTATGTAATTTCATCATAAGTTAATGTGGTTAAAACATTTTTTAATGCTGTTTTTATTTGTTTTGATGTCAAGATGTTATTATAAGAAGTTGAAATAAATTGTAAAATCAGAAATAAAAGCTTATAAATTAAATTAATTTGAGTCGTTTTATTATTTAGCTAACCTAATAACATTACAACCTAACAAAAACAAATATTTGCGTGGAAGGATGTGTGGGTGGTTGTTAATGATAGGAGGGGGTACTCATAAATAAAAAGCCTAATCAAAGGGTACGGGAGATAAAAAAATGTTGGGAACCGTTGCACTATACAGAAACGTAGAGGCAACAAGGTCCGTTCAAAATACAATACACTCTACGGACACGTAGTAGGATTTGGGTTCGTTCAGATCAGAATAAAGATCGTTTTGGCAAACGATACGAGGAACGAAGATGTAGCGTTCTAGTGTGCAGCCGGAACTCTTTAAACTTTTGTTGTATCAACCGGAACGCTCGTAATATATTTTAGTATCAACCGGAACGATATTTCGGTGCGTTTCGGCCTAATTCGAGCACTGGTGATAGTGTATATTATTTCATCTATGCTCTCTGGTACAATGTGATGATATTTATTCCATTATGTTTCTGCAACAATGTATATTATTTGCGTTTCACTCGTCTTAAGATCAATCTTAGGCAGAGATTGCTTTGTATATGTATTCCGTTCGTTTGTGCACTCAGTTTAGTCAAGGGCAACGTTTAGTTTCAAATTTTAATTCATTGATTGATTTAAGTTTTGTTCTATTAATATTTTTCCTTTTCTCTTTCCGTGAAGAATAATTTGTGTATTAAAATTCCCTTAATACACCCAGCTGAGATTCAAGCACCAACCTTCCCCGTCAGCATTATTCCAAACTAAATATTTTCTAAAACCACTCTTAATCTTTCACAATATTTTTTTGCAAACAAGGCGATGAATATCTATTTTTTTTGTCAACCTATTATGCCTACTATGTTGAAAGCGCCCATGATAGAAAACTATGAAATGGAAGGTTACGCCTTTCCAGTTCGGGATGTGCCTTCAATTCTTTAAAACAATTCCTTTCAATCTCATATATTTCTCTCATAAAATACTATATTATGTTTTTTTTTACGAGGGCTTGCTGTAGAGTGTGAGCTTGTGTGAAGCTGAGTAACTCATGGGAAAGAATCATATCCCTTTAAACTCCAGTTCAATTTTTCATAATCCGATTATTATTTTTTTAGTCCACACACATTTGTCAGAACAACGTGACCTAATTTTTAGTACCTGAGGAAGGAACGTTTTATATCAAAGCTCTCCTGTATAAAAATATATTTTAAAAATGTATACTCACTTTTATCGGCTGCAAACAAATGGTTTTTGAGAGAGGATGTTTGTTATATCAATACAACAGGATCAGGATGGTTTAATATCGCAATTTGTGCAAATAACACACTGGCTCTGAGCTAACCCTCACGGCCTATATGTTTAAAGTACTTTCACAAATAATTTATGGATGGTTTGACATTTATTGACGCTAAACTGAGTGTTGTAAACGCTATTGGACCTTTCTTAATGTAATCACATGCTCAAAGGTGTTTTGAGTAGCCGTTTCTTTTGACAGATCATGTCAGCTTTTAGATAATTTTTTAAAAAACAATGCTGGATATTTTACATTCCCTCTTTCTCCCCCTCTCATACACTCATAGACACCTCGTGCTCTTCACGTCCTACTTCATGCCCTGGCTGGGCTATCTGTGATTTATTTATAAAAAAAAATCTTCTGACGGTGAAACAATCTTACAGTAATACTTTGTATATGAAGAGTCAAATTTTCATAGGAAGAACCTTAACTGAAAGATAGAAAATTTATTAGATCTATTTTCATAAAGTCCTAAGTCAAGACTGTGAAATTTTATAAATAATATCAACGCTAATAATAAATATAAGATATACGACTTTGTTTTTAGTTACAAAAATTGATAAGTCAAAGTAGTAACGGTTTAAACAAATTTAATTAATGCAATTTGAAACTTAATGTTGGAAGGAAGATGTTTGATTAGTAATTACAAGTGTTGTGTATAAAAAAATAAGTGTAAACATGCACTTATACAAATAATATACTATAGTATAATTGTATAATTGCATGTTTGCACTTAGTTCTTTTGTGTAAAACACTTATAATTATTAATCGAACATCTTCATTCCAACATTAGGTTTCAAATTACCTTAATTAATTTTATTAAACTATCACTACTTTGACTTATCAATTTTGTAATTAAAAACAAAGTCTTATATCTTATATTAAATAACTCTCCTTACTCTCAACCTTGGAATGTTTTTTAAAATGATTCTAATAATAAAGCAAAATGTTTTCAGTGTTGGCCACAAAAAAAAAGTACTTTCTAAAAGGTATTTTCAACCAAAATATCTTGAACAAGGTTTGGCCTATTTGAAGTTTGCCGATCATTTTGTTTCGCGTGACTTGACCGGAACAGGTCCTACAGGTAAGATCTGCAGCTCTGGGACTTGTATCTGTTTGAATAGGAGCAGCTGTAACGAAGGTGACATGCTTCTTTTGTCCACCAGGGCTTCGAACCCTTGACTCAAGTGCTCTACCGATGTCCCGTTGCTATCTCCGTCGCTGTTACAGACAATACCTCTCACCCGACGAATGGAATAACAAGTGAATTCACTTGATTACCTAGCAGTTAATGAGCACAGTTGAAGACGTAATTGAACTAGTATCCTGGATTCCATTTCCCCCAGGACCAAGGGTATGGTGTTTGGGGTGTATACGAGTTAGTGGCAAAGGAGTGAAGAGGGCGGTAGTGGTAGTAGGGGAAATGGAGGGTGGGTGGAAGGGGTTCGTTCGAAACACAATAACGATGGAATACGCTCTCCAACGTGAACCTTGCATCTGGATAAATTCACAAGATATTATGTTGATCTTCATTTGAGGTTGTCTGGCCTGCTTAAAAGCTTTTGTTTTTAAACTGTTTTGCAAAAGTTTCTTCATTTGGTACGTTTTTTACAAGGGCTATTAAATATTTAATCTGAGGGTGTCTCTATGAGAAGGACAGTTAGGAATAAATAAACCAGAATTTGTCGGGAAAGAGGATGGGAAAGTCACAGTAAGTATCAGGATTTGAAAAACTGTCCCTCAATGCTTTCGAACAAGACTATAGCCATATCAAATGTTGACCTCCATAAAGTGACAATCAAGCTTATAATTAATTACCTTTGATTGGATAAAATTATAAGATTTCTATCAACGTTTTTGTGAGGTGAACATTTTAGCCTGCTCTTTATCAATAAAGGAGTTTATCAGCGTACAACTTACAAGCTAACTTTTCCTAGGATAAAAAACTATCAAGATATCTCTTGTACGTTTGATTTAAATATCTGTTATTTCGGACAAATCTATACTTGATAGATTGTTTTTACTTAATCCAGAATCAATCCCGGCTACCCTAAGCCTATAGTCATACTCCTTATCCTCATTTACACAAAAAACAACATACAAAAAAAATAATTATTTACCACCCACTTCAGTGGCCGCATAGTCTAAGGTGTCATTCTCGCAATAGGCTAGGCTGCCGATGACGGGGATATTGGGGTTCAAATCTCGCTCGGATGTACTGAGGGTAGTTTTCCAAAACTGTTTTCCAATCTTCCTCCACACAAATACAGTAAAACTTCCTCTAAATTTCACCTTACTTTTGCCTAACCTACTAGGGTAATTAGTACATTGACATAAAGTCCTAACGAGTAGTAATATGCGATGTTATAAAACAAATAAACAATTTATTATTCATCCTTATGTATTTTAATTATATTTATTTCATTCTCGATGGTCTGTCTTGTGGGTAAATTGCTCACCTCAGGACTCGAGGTTCGCACTGCAGGCAGAGATTGATTGATTTAAGATGAGATGGAAATGTGCGTGAGCTAAGGTCAGTATTTTTTGTAGCTTTTGTAACAAAATAACGTTTTTTGCTAACATGAATCCAATATTTCTTAATTTTATTTTTTTACACATAGTAATCTCAACAGTCCTTAAATATTTGTTATGGGCATCGCGGAAATCGATCAGGACCTTTTCCTTTTTATCTAAGGGGTTTCTCATCATATACCACTGTACTGATGATAGTTACACAAAAACTGTTGAGATAATTCTGTGTAAATAAAATTAAACCAAGTGTTTCTACTGAGGCATTAATCTATTTTTTACGGCTAAAAAGTTATTTATTAAAATAAATGGTATGGATCTCCACTCGGACTTTCTCACTCTAATGTTTAAAAATTGAGATATTTACTCAAAACTCGTAATATATGTGAAAATAAATAATATACAACAGCAAACCCAAGCATAAATTACACTATGCTTACGTAAAACATATTTTGAGTCCCGGTTTTAAATTTTATAATTTTATTTTTAAAGAATTAATGCCCTCACTTGTATGTTTGGACCAATAAAAAAGATCGATATTGGGTCCACAAGGGTCAACACTTCGTATTAAAATTTAGACTTCCTGTTAAAATTTTAACATTTTATTAGTTGTTGTACATTTTCAGGTCATCGTATTGCTATCAAATTCCTCATTTATAAATTTTGACCAATAAAAAAATGTAAATATTAACTATTGAGTCTAAACTGAAGGAGATAGAACATTGTTGTACAAACATTTCTCCTAAAGGTTAAAGGAAAAAAACATCAACTTTTAGAGATACTTATATTTAATTACTCTATGGCATTGGAGAATTATTGAGTTAAGACATAGGTAGTAACTCTTTACAACTAAAGCTCACAAAATTGTATTAAGATATTTGCCAATATACCAGAAACTATTGGTTTTATAAAAAATATATTTCAAAAAAGAGTTTTTGTATTTTTAATAGTGCTACAATTTTGTAATAATAAGTAGTTTAGCACCTCAAATATTTGCAGAGATATGGAAATTTCCGCTTCTAAGAAGTACCCAGTCATTTTCATGGGGAAATGAAAATAGCCATTTTGTTTATAATCTTAATCAACACCTAGATACGAATTTTAATCAAAATCGTTAAAGCCAATTTTGAAAAAAATGATTTTATCTCTTTTCGCCCTTAACTAAACTAATCTTAATTTTAGGGTTAAACATATACATAGACAGACGGCATTGCAAAAACCACTTTTTAAGGTTCGGGGGGGGTCATGAAACGTCGACATCCATCAACATCTGGGTTTCGATTTTATTTACGGTCGCAATAGTGTTCACAAAGTTAAAAAAATATATATATTTGCGTTTAGCTTGAAAATTATTGGTTTTATAAAAATATGTTTCAAAGAAAATATTTGTATTATAAATATATCTACATATTATTTGCAATGATAAGTAATTTCATATATCAAATAGTTTCAGAGATGTGATAAAAAAAACGAGAATCTACGCATCAGACCAAAACCCTTAAATTCATTTTGCCGAAAAAAATGAGAGTAGCCATTTTGTTTATAATATTGATCAATGCTTAGAAATAAAATTTAATTAAAATCTATAGAGCCGATTTTGAGAAAAGCGATTTTTTTCTCTTTCTATCCTTCCGTAAACTACCTTTAATTTTAAGGTTAGATATCCAATTCCAAAACCTCCTTGGGGCAACCCTATTAAAACTCTAGATACCAACTTTTAGCCTGATCGGTAAAATAGTTTCGGCTCTAGTTGGAGGTACAGACAGACAGACGGACGGAAATTCAAAAACCATTTTTTCGGGTTGGAGGGGTCATGAAACGTCGAGATTCATCAAAATCTTGAGTTCAATTTTTTTGACGATCACAATCATTTCTCTACCTGTAAGATAGCGAGAAAGTAAAAACTACAAAAATGCTTTGCTTGGCTAACATTTCCTTCCATTACACCTTAAGATCATTTGACAGTAATAATAATATTAATATTATAAATATTTCATTGTGCACACCTCACATAAATGACTAGTTATACTAAATTTCATTCTCAATCGTTAATTACTTTACCTTAACAATGGTACGGACCCCTTATAGGTCGTGAACTGTAATGATTTGAAATAATTGTATTACTAATTATATATTCTAATTATACACTTGTTAAAATTGTACAGTAATTTCTTAGTGTTGAATGACATTATCATTTTGAGCCCCAGTGAACCAGTTTCAATATTTCTCTACAGAATATGCTATTTACAAAAAAAAAAAAAAAAA
>CABFWB010001840.1:76959-114459 GCA_902151455.1 Timema bartmani
AAAAAAAAAGGGAAATTTACTGAGCATGATTGTTTGGTATAATATTTTATCCTAAAAGACCAGAATGTTATATCAACGTCACTCTATACACAGTTATCGATGTGCGTTATCAAATTTAAAAATCAATTTGGATATTAAAATGAAGCTCATCGGCCAAAGTATACCCTTAAACCGAGATCAGCGGAGGTGCATTCGTTATTATTGAATACTAGCTAATCACCCGTCCTTCACACGGAGAGTGTTGTATAACATGTATACAATGTTAAAAATAGTTGTTAATATCTAATATTAAAGAAATTGTATGTGTGATGTTAATTGTGTTTTATTTTTTTAGAGAAAATAGACAAACATCGGTTAGATAAACTACCTGTTACAGTTTAATATAGTAACAATAACTAAAGCAATATTATTATTACTGACTATGATCCGGCTTCCCATTGTTAGGTTTCTCATAGTTTGGAAGTTAGAGGTCTGGACGGCTTATAAAATATCATTCTATAGCCGCCATTTACTATTAAGATGGCCGTCATGTCTAATCTATATTTAAGAGCCTTTAAAATGGAATTCAATGAAATTCGACAAGTATTAGCCTATATGTGTCCATGCGAATTTTCAGCATAGTAGGTATATTGGTTTTTGTATAAAAGAGTAACAGATATACACTAATTAATTTTTATTTATTAGTAGAAAAAAAGCTCAATTTTTAAAAGTTTGATATAAAAAATTCTTTAATGTTTATTAATATCAAAATTGATACCAATTTTATAAAAACATAAGACAAAAATGTCACTAATTAAAATAAGAAAGACTTTAGTTTTTTTCTAGCTTGAAATTTAAATGCAAGTTTACATTTTCAATGTATAGGGCGATGTTGTATTTCCTCCACGAGTTCATAAAACCTATTGTTGTGAAAGTCGAAACTGTACAACACAGATCATAATATTTTACATCTAGTTGGATTCTTTGTTTTGTTTATTATCAGTAAAGTTGAAACACCCGAACAAAATCATGATGGGAATGGCTTTAGCTGCTACTTTGGGGTAATGTGAAATATATTTAGTCCAGAATTCCTCCATTCATGATGCTACCTTGTACATAAGTAATCCTACCTGATATCTGTTAGATGTAAACTAAATTATTATTCTTTGAAGTAATGAAACATCCTCACGCCCCCCTTAAAATTCCCTTCCGCCACCCAGTTTACAGGCTGCGAAGTTTTACTAAATAAAATACTGTCATTGTGTGCTGTATGATTAACACATTTGTCTCCACATGGCTGGGGATCTAGCCCAAGTTGAGGTATTTAAAGTAAAAATAAACTGGATAACCATTCAGTACTTACGCGTGTGCTGCTGTATGTAATTATAATTATCCTTGTTATCCCACCCACTAAGCAATGAATTTACGCATCAGAGCGGAGCCCTTAAAGTCATTTTACCGAAATATTGAGAGTAGCCATTTTGTTTAGAATATCTATAGATGTTTTGAAAAAAAATTTAATCAAAATCGTTAGAGCCGATTTTGAGAAAATCGACTTTTACTCTTTTTGCCCTTCAGTAAACTACCCTTAATTTTAGGGTTAGATATACAATTCCAAAAACCCCTTGGGGCAACTCTATGAAAACCCTAGACACTAAGTTTAAGCCCGATCGGGAAAACAGTTTAGGCTCTAGTCGGAGGTACAGACAGACAGACAAACAGACGGAAATTCAAAAACCACTTTTTCGGATTTGGGGGTTCATGAAACGTCGAGATTCATCAAAATTTTGAATTCGATTATTTGAAGATCACAATACTTTCTCTACCTGTAAGATAGCGGAGTTCATTTCATCAACACAAATTAGCCTTTCTCTTTTCTGGTATTTGATATTTGTCATAGCTTAACATCTCGTTTTAAAACCATTTGTTGTGGATAACTGTAGAATAATTCCGATGACAGGGATTTTGGTGTTCGAATCTCGGTCGGCTGTATTGATTTTATTCAAAATAATTTTCCACCATCCCACCACGCAAATGCTAGTACACTTCCTTTAGATTCAACCTTCCTCTTCCTTAACTCATTAAGGTAATTAGCACATATGCGTATAACAGGAGCAGGTACGACGATGCGGTGTTAAACATTAAAAAATTAAAAAATAACTTTAGAAGATGATGATAGTAATATTAATAATAATAATAATAATAATAATAAGAAGAAGAAGAATGATGTGCGTGCTACAGCATTTGTAGCCCAGTTGGTGGGAAGATTACCCGGTACTCATGTACTGTACCTTTGCCCAGGGAATGTCCGAATGTACCAATCGTACATCCTTTCAGTGGAGGCTCTTTCCATGTCCCGATGAGATGAGGTGATGGTGAATATGAGAGTGTGAAATCAGTAGAAACACTTAAACCTAACTTAAACCTAACCAATCAAACCCTGTTTACCATTGGGGTAGTACCCCTTTCGGGAAAAATACCCAAGGTAACAGCGAGGAACTGAACCCGGGACCCCTAGACAGGTGCATTGAGCACTACACCACGGGACTGGTTATTTCTGAAGAATGGATCACGCTCTTAAAAGAGATGCGTGAATATGGTCTCTGGCTGTACAATGTAAGTAGATCCAACAAAAGTTCAGTGGCATTCTCACGCTTTTCTATTTCAAGGTGCGATCACTCGAAATACAGATCATTTCATCTTCATAATCCTATGTCAGATCTGAGCAGTTGGAATTCGCAAATAAATCTCTAACTCATTCTAATATATCTGTAGTCAACAATGGGAGGTTCTGATCAATACTTTCTGCTGTAATATAATATAAAGGATGGGGGGAGATATCTCCATGAGGAGTGCACAGTGCACACACATTAACATGGTTGGGTCATATGTGGAAAATCCCCCACAATGCGTCTGGCCAGAATTAGAACACGAGCCTCCCCATTGTCGGCAATATCTGTATGTTGTAAACCTGACGCCATTTATATTGTGAGACCACGTGTGCAGGTCTGTCCTAACTGAAGAGGATATCCATGCTAGTTTAGGGAGTATCTAACTGATATCACACAACCGATCACATTGCAGCTTGGCCTCAATCTGCGGGCATGATCGTCAAGGTAATTATCTTTATAACGCTGCTCAATAGCCCCTGAAATACGTTGTTGGTTAGACTAGCGGCTGTGTCGACGTATTTAAATCTTTAACATGAACAATTAACTGTTCGGAGTTCACTAGAGAGCGGTTTCAAGCGTTTTAAGGGCCATGACCTGTGGGTTTTTTTTCTAGCACCGCGTCTTACTACCCGTTTGGGTTTTACACCTATGTGCTAGTTACATTTATGGGTTAGGGATTATGAAGGCTTAATCGAGAGTAAATACACCCTCATTTCCGTGGAGGGAGAGTGGAAAACCATTTAGGAAAACCACCCTCAGTACACCCGACTGGGGTTGAACCCCAATATCCCCGTCTTCAACAGTCTAGTCCAACACTAAAGTAGTGCGTTAGACCACGCGGCCATCGAAGCAGGCTTATGACCTGTATTAAGCGTCTGGAAGAACTACATAAGTAACAACTTACATTAGAAATTGACCTGAGAGGCAGAAGCTCATTTCCAACTGAGAGTAAACGGGGAGTTCTATTCTACAAAATTTAATTTTTATATAATAAATGATCCGTTATTCACTTAACGGATAAGTTGGTTTTAAATAATACAAGTGTCTAGGGATGAACATATCAGAGTTTATGAGTCTTAATATAATTAGAACACATTTTTACGTTTCAAGAAAGTAAATTAAATCAAATTCAAGCATAGTGTTTAGATTTTGTGAAATATTTTCAGACCAAATACATTCGTTATATTCTGCCACTTCCTCAATTATCACATAAAATCAACCTCCAAATATATTCTGGAAGAATCCAGCTTTACCCTACCGTTTAAAAGAGCCCTTTTATTTTATTTCGGGTAAGATGGCAAACCAACTCAAGAGGAACATGGGCTTGTAATATAACCCGAACGTGTAGCCAGACGCCGTGTTTAAAACGACAAAACAAACACAACATGGTTTTGATCACCGTTTATATATCCAATTATTTTAATTTTAAAAAATTAGTATGTCTTAAGGAGTATGTCTAAGGAGCGTTTAAGTATTATGGGGAAGAGGGAGGGGTTTCGAGCTTTCCTTATTTTTGCTGACAAGGGGGGAGGGGGGTCGGAACAATGCTTGCTTAAGACAGAGAAAAACGGGAAAAATTGAGGGAGGGCGCATCGCAAGCCGCTTGCTCTTCGGGCAGCTTCGGTTAGCGATGAAGATGCTAAGTGGCTTAAGGAGGAAGACGTGGAAAAGCCTATAGAAGTAGGTCAACGCTTGAGTGACCTATCCCCGCCAAATAGAAACATAATAATTGAAAGTGTTGAGACGTGGACTCAAGGACCTTCGGATTAAATGGAGCTTAAGGTGTTTTTAATAAATATTCATGTAATCACTAATAGTAAATTTTTATAACTCAATTAAAAATAGATTAAAATTTTAAATTTTTATAATGTTAAAACTGGTTTTAATTTTATCTGTTCGAACAATTTAAATTCATTATATACTATTGTTAATAGTCAATTATTTCGCAATATTAACTTACACCTCTATGTTAATAACCACCAGCAATTTATTAATTGCATGGATTTTTAATTTTATTTTAAATCATTGCTTACTACCTGTTCAGGCTATAAGCAAAATTGCATGAAAAAAAGATTGGCTATTCCTGTGAACAAAATTTAAAAAGTCGACCATTCTTATGTAAGCAATAGGAAAAAAAGGTGGGGTCAGGAATTTGATTATTTTTGCTTACAAAGGGGGGGAAGGAGTTAAAAATTGCCAAAAATGTGCTTCCGTAATATTTGAACGCCCCCTTAGAACCCTCATACTACTATTCTAAATTCAGTAGAGGAAAGTCGCCTAATTTGGGGTGAGTTCCTAATTTGGGGAGGTACAATATATGGAGTAAGGATGTGCTGCTACCTAACAACTAATTATGTCTCAAATATTCATTGTATTATCATATGTTTCTTTTTAACTAAAAATATTTTTACAAAATGCTCCCCGAATTAGGCGACTTTCCTCTACTAATTACGTCAATAATTCTTCCTAAATTGTTATTGACTAGTTTCTTTATAATTTTTTTAGATAATGGATTATTACCCTAATTAATTATTAAATAAATGCAATTAAATTTCAAAACTTTGCTGAATTTTTATATAATTATTTACTGCTATAAAGTAGCGTCAAATATAATGCATGTTTACTATTACATTTATATAAATCATTAATTTAAACTAATTTAACACAATTCTAAGTTGCACATTATTGAGTACTTGCATTCTTTTCCAAGATATAAAAGTTTCTGACGCCGGCGTATGTATGTATGCAATAGAGCTCCCCTTTTATTTACCATTACTGTATATTGATCTTTGTTGTGAAGGGCGTTCGTCGTGGCACCTAGCGGGCGGGAGAGCAACTACTGGTTCGGGAGCAAAGCAGCAGCGCGGCGCGCCTGTCACAAGGCACACGAGCGGTGGGTAGTAGCAACTTTGGCGCGGCGAGACGAACACAGCGAAAACCCGGTTTATCGGAGGGAGGGTGAGAAAATAAATTAACCTCCAAAGAAGAAATGGGAAACTAAAATAAACATTCTTAAAATAATCTTCTTCTATGTGTTTATCTTCCCGAGTGTGTTATGTAACTGTCATCTCAACGTGTCACAAGGGTGGCATCTCCCGATCGTCAGTGTGAGCTCATGGGTGTTATCGTTTACTAAACTTATGCATCTCTTAATAAAGTTGTTGTCCATTCATAACCGATTAAAATGATAACTGTGCAAATCTTTCATTCACTCTTTCAACATAGCTCGAAGAACACTAGTGTGTGAAGAAAACAGTGTAATGATTTATTAACTAGGCCTACGATGTATTTTGCTTACATTATTTATTTGTGAGGTGTTTTATTTTAAATAAATAGAATATAAGTGTAAGTGACTTTTTTTTTTTAAAAGAAAGGAAAATTGTCTCTCAGCAAGTGACGTGAAAACCATACATTCCATTGGACAACATGGATAAGTTCGTTCTTGGATTAACGCATCTTATGCAGCTTCTGTTCGTGTCTCTTCTACTGCTTTCTGAAAACGGTGAGTACTTTTTTTCTGTGCCCCATTTCACTTGCAAGCATGCATGCACGGGCTGGTGTGCCCAGGCAAACGGCTCACTATCCCGCCCCCTCTTACCCCCCACCCCTTACAACCATCCACCCATAAATCGTCAACCTTTTATCATGGGTGTACAATACACCCACACACAGCGCTGAATTTACGTATGTGGGGGGGCCTCGAGGCGTCGAATAAAGGGGGGGGGGGAGCGCCCATAAACCCATGTATTTTTTTTATAACCATGTCTTACTACCTGCTTAGCTTACACGCATTTATTACTAATCACACTGATGAGTTTTGGATTATGAAGTGTACCCGCATTTGCGAGAATGGTGAAGGGGGAAATCATTTAGAAAACAAAACCACTTCAGTACAGCCAGCCGGGATTCAAACCCCGATTTCTCCGTCGTCGGCAGTCAAGTATATTGCAATAGAGACGCCTTATACCATGCGTCCACCGAAGCGGGTACATTTAAATTACATCATAGTGTGTCTGAGGGAAGGTAAAAATTGAGCAAATGTTTAATTTTACACAAAACGTGATAGTAAGTTAGTTAAAGGAAATAGGCCACATAATGACTCGATGAAAACCCTCGTTACAATACAAACTTTCCCTGCTTTCTTTGAAGCAAACACATGTCAATAATGTCGCTAAAGTCCATTTCATGAAGTATATTACTACCCATGTTGAGTAAGGAAAGGTATGTTATACGATCTTGGTTCATGACTACCGAGCCGGTGTTTTCCCAACTTAATTTTTTTAAATGACTTTTCCCCACTACAGTTTGACACCATAAGTGATAAATATATTCTTAATATTATTTCAACAATGGCATTTTTTAATCTAAAATGTTATTCATTGAGGAAAACATTTAAATAGTAGTTTTCTTTTATGCTTACCACTAGTGCAGCAAATTGTACTAGTTCCTAGTTTGAGATAATTTTTGTGTTCAGTGACCAGATTGGTACAATGGCGGTGGATCCATGGGAGCAAGGGGCACTAGCCCCCCCCCCCCGGAAATAATTCCCCCCTGGATTAAGTTTGATTCTTTCTGAACACATTTAAAACCATATGATATTATAGAATATTAAGCTGAGAGATGATCTTATCTCAAACTACGAATGACTGCTAGAGGCATTCAATTTTCAAAACTATGCTAGAGAAGACTGCTTTAAAGATGTAGGCATATCTAATTTTTGAGAAAAATTCATACTAGCCGGGGGTGGAAGGAAAGTCCTGAAAAAAAATTAGTTTTGCTTGCTCTTCCCTACACAAATAAAGTCCCGCCGCCACTGTACTGATAGCTGCAGTTAATATCTACAATAGAAAATTAAAATTGTTTTATTTCTTGTGGGGGCCCCAGGGGGATTGCCTCGATCCACCCCCCCGTAGTCACACAACAGTAGACCCGATTATTTGAATAATAACATAATTGTATATGTCACAAGAGAGACACTCGGACATTCGGTATTCAGAACACGGAGATGAAGGGGGCTTGAGGGGGAAACTGTAGGCGCCAAGGGACATCCAATTTACAAGACGCTTGAAGAATGCTGAACTCGTCAGGATTTGTGAAATAAGGGAGGGTGAACTGAAAGGTTGTTGAAATGTCACACCAACTGGGGGTGTGTAGGCATAGGGCAGAGCGAGGATAGTTAATTTTACACGGCACGATACTAACAATGTCGTGTTATTTAAATAATTTTAAATAACTTCTGAAACTGTTAGGGCAAGACATTGATCGGTATTTGTGGTGGATTTCGATGTTTGAAAAGGGAAATTAGGATGTTAGAAACGCTACGCGGTGGTTTGATTCTTCAAAGTTAAAAAAAATAAATATTATTATGTTCACTGAGTTAACCTGGACATGACATTATAAATGTTTATAAACCGATCGTGTTGTCGCTGTAGGCCTACTGTAGAATCCTAATTGAGCTACATGTGTTTTTATTCTATTTTGGATGACCTAAAATAATATTTATACTGAACATCTATTTAAGGCTGCGTCTACTAATTTTGAAATAATTATGTGGAATATTTTATTTTTTTGTCAGAACAAATACATTGTTGGTGTATTTAAACAATATTCTCATTGTTGTATAAACAATAATATGTTTTTTAAATTTTTAAGACTTAACTACTAAGTTTGAGTCACATGATAAAATAAAACAGAATTACTGTTAAATTAAACTAAGATAACATATTTAAAAAAATTGTTTTAGGTTAAAGAATTGTTTCAAATTGTATGGATGGCTGCAACAAAGTGATTTTTGGGCTGTGATAGTGTTATAAATGAATATAGATATTCTATTAGGCTTCATAGTATTCAAGAAAGCTATACATTATTTTAAATATTTTATAATTTTGCTGGGTACGGTAATCATTTGTGCTTTCTTGATTAATGAACTTTTAATATAAAATATTATTTTATACTATTTATTAAAAATTATTATTTATTAGTAAGACCTCAATAAACACAAATCTGTTGTCATAACAATGAAAACGAAAATAAAGCATCTAACAATATTTGTCCTAGAACATAATTATATGTTATTTACTATTCAAAGCTTGTTGAGCATTATTTACGGTTATTTGAAAGGCCAAAGTTTTTATCCCAAGGACCACATACAACTTCTTCGATAGTTACAATATAATTTATGTAATGTTTTCAGTTCTATCATAAACAAATACAAACGCATTTCATTTATTTAAAATATTTAGCTTTTTCACATTGTACGATCTCTTACCGTGAATAGTTTATTTTACCGCAGAAAACTGCAACACGACGTCTTCATTATTTCAATTTCAATTGTTATATTTCAGTCTCATAAAAATGAAATGGTTTCCATTTGTAAATTTAGGCTAACCACACAACAAAGAGTAATTTGGCCGGCAGTTGGCCTCATGAACAATGTAGCTGGAGTTATATAAATTATATAACTCCATTAAAACTCAATTATATAACTTCAGCTACACTATCTATGAGGCCAACTGCCGGCCAAATTACTCTTTGTTGTGTGGTTAGCCTAAATTTATAAATGGAAACCATTTCATTTTTATGTGACTTAAATAATATTACAATTGAAAGTGAAATAATGAAGACATCGTGTTGTAGTTTTCTGCAGTAAAACAAACTATTTACAGTAAGAGATCGTACAAGGTGAAAAAGCTAAATATTCCAAATAAATGAAATGCGTTTGTATTTGTTTATGTACGATTTGTTTATGTATGTTTGTATTTGCATATATACGAGTTCTTTCCCCGTATTTGTTTACCTATATATATATATATATATATATAACCGCGTCCGAAATACGCACATGTACTACTACGCTATTGAGTTAAATATGAGGAAGATTTTGAATTAGAGCAAGTGTACCAGCATTTGCGTGGAGGAAAAGAGGAAAACCCTTTTTTTTAAACCATCCTCAGTACACCAGACCTGAATTCAAACACTTATCTTCCTGTCATCGGTCTAGTCTAGCACATGAGTGATGCCTTAGACTATCTGTCCACCGAAGAAGGCAGCTGGAGTTCGATACTGAGCGTATGTACAGGGAGGATTTTCTCGATAATGTGGTTTTTCCTATGTACTTCAGGCAAACGCTGGTGTACTTTCTTATAATTCGCGGCTATTAAGTCTATTCGTTGTTTTCAGAAAAAAGATTTGATAGCCATTTCCAACCATCAATAATGTACAGCCTAATTCAGTGGTCGCATGGTCTAAGGCAACGGTTCTCAAACGTTATTTAGATTGTACCCCTTGGCCATGACTACAAGTTTAATGTACCTCCAAGATAAAAAAAATTCCAAATGACAGGCTTTAAAAAATATGATCACTTGGTAAATTGTTGATATATTTAATCTAGTGTGAAAAAATATCCGTAATCAAAATATTTCAAATGTGACAAAGCTAGTTAGAGAGAATCCTACTGTTATAGCCTTAATATTATCACTTATTGAGAATCGTCATGATCAGTTAAAAAAACATCATTTTACTGTAAAAAGTGGTATGCACTTTCTTCACAAATTAGTTCAAAAATAAAGAAAAAAAGTAAACATAAACACAATATTTTCAAATTAAAGATTTTAATCATAATTCTGGAGCTGATAAATTATGAATCCCAAAGTTTTTCAATGAGAGGGATGTGACTGCATGGCTTGGCACAATTCTTGATGTCTGGTTGTCCAGTTAAAACTTTCAAGCGGAGGTCCGGCTCCAAATTTAGCCTATTGCGGTACTTATTTTTTAGGTACAACCTGGATGAAAAACCACTCAAACATAGATATGTTGTTGAGAAAGACATAATAAACTGCTAATGTAAAAAGTGTCAGGTAGAGGGATGAAAATTCTCAGAAATCGGTCTCCAGCCGAGAGCAAATACGGGAAAAACAAGGGTGGAAATAACCAGATAACGGGAATTGCCAACATATAGGGTTTTTTCCTAAATTCCCTGTTATTTTGCCAACTTTCCCCTGAGAGCTGCTCGCGTACCTCCGAGTGTACGCGTACCCCAGTTTGAGAACCGCTAGTCTAAGGCATATCCCTCACAATAGATTAGACTGCTGATGACAGAGAGATTGGGTTTTGAATTCTGATAGAGAGTACCGAAGGTGATTTTACCATAAATGGTTTCCCTCTCTCTCCACACACATGTGGTTACACTAATTGTAAAAAAAATTCCTTCTTCAGCCTTATCCTATTAGTGAAAATATTATACAGGTAGTAGGCCTAAGACGTGGATGATGATGATTATGCTGATAATAATATTATTAATGATAGTAATAATCGGATGGTCCCGGGTTCGATTTCCGGAATGGCCGAAAAATTTATCATTGGTGAAATGTGGGTTTACCCTTTCACAGTGATGCACTAACGGGCGGGGACTGGATGTTGTGCCTGTCCTAGTCTAAAGCTAGATTAATACTTGTAAGGAATAAAAAACTGCTCCAGGCCACAGGATGGAAACACTCATGGACGTAAAGTTTACAAGCTAACACAGTTAATTATAGTTTCTAAGCGCTTTTCACTCTGTTTGAGGTCAGGTAGCTTAATAATATCCGCCTCGGTGGGACCGCGTAATAAACGTCAAGCCCATTTAATATGATTTGGTCGGTAATAAGGAGGTCAATGTTTGAATCCTGACCTGAAGTACTGGGAGTTGTTTATTCTAAACTTGTCTCCCACTCTCCCTCCAAAATAATTATACCCATATCCAAAATTAATATTTAAAAACTTATTCACATTGAATGATAATATTATTGTGGCATACCACCCATCCAGACCATCTGAATATTTACGTTGGTGGGGTAGGAATCAGGAAGCTCTAATTTATAAGAATTGTACCCACATTTGCATGAAAGTAAAGCCGGAAACCGTTTAGGCTAGAAACAACACATCTTATTACACTCCAACAGTGAAACCCCGAGCTCTCTACCACTAACAAGTCTGAGACCTGTTCAGGCTATACGTGTGTCAAATGGGGCGGGTGTGAGCGGAGCTGACAAGTTAAATGGGATTGTAAAATATTATTTAAATGTAGCCTTAATTTTTAAATCGGCGCTGTAGTGGACCAAGGGTATAATTATGAGAGTTCCGTCACAAGGAGCTTGACCTTGAATTACTGACCAGAGAGCATATATACGAGTTCTTTCACCGTGTTTGTTATGCCATGGCTCAATTCCGTCACGAGAGACCAGATTAATTAAAGGTTGCATGTTCACCAACGACACATTTCTATTTCAATTTGAGTTGTATTGGGTTTGCATCTTAGCCAAGCTAACCTAACCTAACTTAACCTAACCTATCCAACCTAACATAAGCTAATATAATCTAACCTATTCTAACCTAACCTATTCAACCATATCAACCTAACCTAACTTAACCTAATCCATACAACCTAGCCTAATCTAACTTAACCTAACAGTATAGTTTAATTTTTTATTATAATTATTGCAAAGAGTATGGACGTTGTTTTATTTATTCCTTTTCTATCATTTAAACATATTAAACAAGCCAGTATTTTGCATGACGGAGCTAGGCTGTGCCTTCCCTCCTTTACCCCCCTTTAACCTCTTGTGAAGGAACTCGGCGTTCTCCGCGGGCCGAGGTATTGCTTTTGTTGAGAATCTCTTTGAACCTTGTAACTTACAATTTAAGATTAGTAAAATATTAATCCATACACACATGTAATCGGTGTTGATTATTCTTAAATCATCTTTACAAGTCATCCTAGCCAGGTGAAACATCGCCTTAGTCAACTCTATTGTTTTTACAAATCCCAGGGTCAATATACAACAAATTTTCTTACGAATGGACTTATATGACAGATATGAAACAAAAGCTATTAGAACTAATTAACGTAACCTTACGTCAAGTCTTGAGATCTACAGATGTCACATTTGATAGATATTAGCGATATCTCTAAAATAACACTAATAATATGGTAAAATATTTAATCATTGTTAAACGCTTGAAATATGTTTGTATTTTCAAAAAGATCCTGATAATGTCCATCCGTGAGAGAATCAAGGTAAAGCAAAGCCCAATGACACTCAAGGTATTTTGTGATGTTTGTGTGGATCTACATCTAAAGGTCTTCTTTTTAGATAGTTTAACCGCTTTTCTATGACATCGGGAACTTTATTAAAATACGGGTCATACGTTCGAATCCGAATATTAATCTTTGTTTTCGAATCTCGAATCCAAATTATAGATTCCTATAATTCTTAAAAAAAATTAAAATGTTTAATTTTTAAAGTGAAAATATTTAAAATTATTGAATTAAAAAAAAGTTGTATAAGGCTTTGTGCCACTTACTTTTTTTTTGCCATTTCTATGACGTCATAAACAACATAGAGAACACTTTTTTAATAGATTCATTATATTAATATAATCTTGTCTTTGTTTTGTTTTGTTTGTGATTTTGTTATTCTTCCAACTTCATAAGTATATGTAATTCCTTCCATCAATTGCTTTAAATTGTTATTTGAAGTTAAGGTGCTGTATTCGAGATAATTTGTTTTTATATTCTTATGAATCTCTCAAATAACATATCGTCACATCTCTAGTAAAAATATTACTAATTTCTACACCACACTTTTTTTTTTAGAATAACTCCCGCGCTAATCTGCATTCTTCTTCTTCTTCTACTATATCCACTGGCCATCTGTGGTCAGTTAAATGAAATATCACTCTAGAACAGCGGCTCTCAACGTGGGGTACATGCCAGGTCTTTTGAGGTTACGCGAAAATATTTGAATAATGGCGGAAAAAACTACATATTCCAACAGTGTAAGGCAAAATATGAGTCAAAAGTCGTAAAATTAATTCAATGTTATGGCGAGGGGTGGTGAGGGGTTTCTTCTGTATTTGATCTTGAGAGAATGATTTAAATTTCAAACATAAAACAGTTTTTTTATTATTAATAAATTAATCAAAAGTGTTGGATTTTATTGTAACTTTTGCTTTTTGAATGCAAAAATATACGCACTGTTTATTCACCTTCTATTTACATTGTTTTTTAAAAAAAAATAGGCCTACCATTATTAACCCATTTATTTTCAGTTGAAACAAATAAATCCGAAATAACTATTAATGTACTAACTAAAATTTTTGTTAATATTAAGGGCACAATGATTTGTGGAAATGGGCTGCCAAGGGGTACGCAAGCGGGAAAAAAAAAAAGGGTTGGTAACCGTTTCTCTGGAACGACGTATTCTCCACTCGATAGCGATGCTTGCACTTGTTGTAGAACAAGTGTTGTATGTGTTATCATTGATCTGCTGAGACGTATTGCCTTGCAGGTGTAGTATGCTTACCTGCTCACTAGAGCGCGACTCTGTTGTGTAGGGGGGGATGGCGGGGCCTTCATGTCTGGGTGAGTAGTTACCCCCCTCCACCCTTCCTCTAAGATCGCCTCATCCATGAAATCACGTATTGCACACCTTCATGTTTGTGTGGACAAGTGTAGTGGGATAACAGCTCGACCGATTGGTTCAGTGATTTGTTAGCTTCGTTGGTTGCACTTTTTATTCGGGTGGGGGGGGCATTTAAAAAAAGTATTTTTTTGTAGTTAAATAAAATTATTGAATGCGTGTATTTTTCCATGAATGAAAAACTGATTTTGTATTTAATTTTTTATCATCTACACAGGCTGAGTCAATAAAGGTGTGTTAAAACTTACATTTAGTGATTTCCTCCGAAACTATCGAGGACAATAAAGCGCTTCTTCACATCTTCATCTGATGAAGGGTATTACAATATCGTGGACGAGAAAACAGTATTTGATACTTTTAAGGAAAGGGGGGCGGGGAGGTGCCAGAGAGAGGAAAGGTTTTTTGGTTTTTTTAAAACGAATTGGTGTAAATTATTGGATATTATGCCAACCTTCATTTAACAAGTAGTCTTTAGATTTAGAGCTACTGAAAAAATGTCTCAAAACAATTTACAAGCCAAAGATAACTAAAATCCAATTTTCACAACAGCACCTTTTATAAAAATACAAACTTAATTTTTTTCGGTCAATATTGATAAAATTTTGCTAGTTATATTATTAGTATTATTTTATAGGTACAGTGTATTTCAACAATATCTATCAAAAGTGATGGCTTAAGATCAAATGACTTGACGTATGAATACGTGAACGTAGATCTAATAATTTTTATAGCTCTTAGTTAAGGTTGTAGAGCTAGATCCTGTTTCTTGAATCATTGTTTGTATACAAACTCTCGAGTTTGTATTGTACCGGAAAGTCTAATTCTAGAATAAGTTGATACTTGTGAGTCTGGGTGTCGGGTCACGATTCTGATCAGGTGGCCTGAGTTCTTTTCTCCTTCCTGGTAAGGTTTTAATATGCCTACATCCAAATGCTGATGCATTTAATTAAAACTCGCCCTTCCCTTACCATGTCCTTGAATTGATTCTCTTATGCTTTGTTATTCACACTGAAACCAAATTGACTTTCGTTCAGAGCATTCCAATTTTCTCAGCAAATATTGAGCCTTGACTTAACATAACTAGCTGGATTGTCGATGGCAGAGGTATAGGGGTTTAAATCCCGGTCAAAGTTTACTAAGATGGTTTTTCCCTAAATTGTTTCCCATTCTCTCTACACGAAGATTCAGGCATATTTCCTTTAATTTCTACTTCTCTCATCCATCCCCCATTAGCGTAAAAATGCAAATAGCTTGAATTAAATAATTAAGTCGTGTCACCCGCTTCGGTGGCCGCGTGTTCCAACGCGCTACTCTTGTAGTAGACTAGCCTGCCAATTTCGGGCAGATTGGGGTACACTCCTAGCCGGATGCACTGAGGGTAGTTTTTCACTGAATGGTTTTCCACTCTCCCTCTACGCAAATGCAGTGCATTTTCCCTAAATTAAGCCCTCCTAATTCCTAATACATTAGTGTAATTAGCACATAGGCGTATAACCCGAACGGATAGTAAGACGCGGTGCTTAAAAAAAAAAAAGTGGCTTACATAAAAACAACTAATTGTTGAATTGATTTAATTGATTTACTAGACGGATAACAGTCACATATTAATTTTTTTATATTATATCTATCAACAACAATGCAAACGTGAGATAAACTTCAGGTTAGTCTAGTCTGGTTTTCTAGTGACGTGGAGATCGGGACTCGAATCTCGGCGGAGTAGATAGTTAAGAGTTTTCCCACTCTGTCTCCACGCAAATCCGGGTAGGTATATTTACTCTAAATATTCTTTATCGCTACACCAATATTGTAAATAAGTATGAAATAATATGACTAGATATGGTCGAAAACTAGAAGAAATTGACAAAATCTGTCAATTTTATTTGTTACATTACTTTCTACTGATGATTTAATGCCCACAATAAATCTGCGAATGTTATTCAAAAGATATAAATCTTGGAAAGCTTCTCGAGGTTTTTTTTTTTTTTAAAAAACAGAAGATTGTGGGATAGATATGAATTTATCACTTTTTTTTTCTGAATAAAACTTTTAAGGGAATTCGTATCTTTCACTCAAAGTTTAGAAACAGGAATCGAATTTTGCCACTCAAAGAAAGAGTTGATTCACTGCGAAGCTCGTTTATATGTATTAGGCATCATAGATATTTTGCAGAAAATCGAGAAAAATATGTTTATATATTTTGGAATATCTTCACTTTAGATCCCATCAGGATAGTTTCGTAAACATAATGTGTATAGGAAAAGATTAGTAGCTTCTAATGTTAAACATCAGTTTGACAGATTTACCAAGTCATTACTCTCCTATTAATATGAGCTGCCCGAGTTCGATTCTTGGTGGGTATGAAATTATATCCATGGAAAATTGCGCTTGGTCCTTAATTTGCTCACAAAATGGGCTACAAACTGCCAATTAGGATTATATTTGAATTAGGATTTAAGCAGTGCCTACTCATGGCACTAGCTCTAAAACATAGGCCTCTTCTACTAATAATAAAAAGGTATGTAAAAAGGAAACTGAATAAATTAACCTATGAAATTAATTTTTTTTAGCACCGCATCTTACTACCCGTTCGGATTATATGCTTATGTATTAATTACGCTAATGGTTTTAGGGTTTAGGAAGGCTATATTTATAGTAAGTGTACCTGCATTTACGTGGAGGGAGAGTGGAAAAGCATTTTGGAAAAACCCTTCTCAGTACACCTGACCTAGTTTCGAACTTCGAGCTCCCCTTTATCAGCGCCTTAGACCATGCAGCCACTGAATTGAGTAAGAAGAAATTAATAAAAAAAATCCGTTGTAATTTTTTTATTCTTGCCTTGTATCTTTTTAACACTAGGGCCTAGTTAAAACTCATCTAGTCTGGTTTACCAGTGACGGGTGGGTCTGTGTTCGGATCCCGCCCAGGTGTACAAAGGATAATTTCATCCAGACTGTTTTCAACTTTCCCTCTTTTCAAATTATGGTACACTTATTCTAAAGTATACTTTTCTTACCCTACCCGAGTGATGTAAGTAAACGCAGATAACCCATATGGTTATTAAAACGCACTAAAAAAAATAATGTGAGTAAAAAATAATAAAAAATAGTTTACCTAATGTACACTGATGATAATTATAACACGAGAAGATTTGTAAGAACGGCGTATGAACTCTATCAATCTCTTTTTTTTTTATGAATTGATATAGTAAGATTTAATTGGATGACTATTTTGCCACCCGGCTCTGTAGCGTAGTTAGCTAACGCTCTAGTCGTGTTGAGCTCGACTGTTGAGGACGGGGAGATCGAGGTTTGAATCTCGGTCGGGTGAACTGGGAATGGTTTCTCTTAAATAGTTTTCCACTCTCTCTCTCTCCACGCAAATGCGGGTTCACTTCCTCTAAAATTCAACCTACCCAATTCCTAATCCATTAGTGTAGTTAGTACTTAAGCGTATAACCCGAACGGGTAGTAAGACGCGGTGCTAAATTAATAATAATAATTAATAATTAACTATTTTGCCCTTTTAAAGATCCATGGGCACAGACAAGTAAGAAGCAGATTCTCAACCTTACGGGGGTTTCGCTGCGCTCCTTTCGCCAGCTTGAGTCCTTCAACACTGGGCCTCGCTAGTGTCACTGCTGGGTGATGATAGGACTAACAGCAGCGATCCTAGTGTTGAAGGACTCAAGCTGCCAAAAGGAGCGCAACCATTTTAACGTGGAGGTTGAGTGTCTGGTTGTATTATTTGTCTGTGACCATGGGTAATTCTTTCCAAGAAACAAACTTTCCAAATTCCGATGACCAAATAATAGGATCAACAGAATAAATGCCAGCCAAGTGTGGCATTAGTGCGTTGCGACAGGCTCATTAGTATGCACATGAGCCTAAGGGCCGGTTTCATAGTCAAGAGTTAGTACACCTCAAGTGCGGCGCTAAACTAAATACAAGACGTCACCTACCTGAAATTGAATGGAATGGGCCAGTTTCATATGCGAAACAGCCAGCTTGAGTCCTTCAACACTGGGCCTCGCTAGTGTCACTGCTGGGTGATGATAGGACTAACAGCAGCGATCCTAGTGTTGAAGGACTCAAGCTGCCAAAAGGAGCGCAACCATTTTAACGTGGAGGTTGAGTGTCTGGTTGTATTATTTGTCTGTGACCATGGGTAATTCTTTCCAAGAAACAAACTTTCCAAATTCCGATGACCAAATAATAGGATCAACAGAATAAATGCCAGCCAAGTGTGGCATTAGTGCGTTGCGACAGGCTCATTAGTATGCACATGAGCCTAAGGGCCGGTTTCATAGTCAAGAGTTAGTACACCTCAAGTGCGGCGCTAAACTAAATACAAGACGTCACCTACCTGAAATTGAATGGAATGGGCCAGTTTCATATGCGAAACTGGCCCATTCCATTTTGGTCTAGGTAGGTGTCGTCCGGTATTTAGTATCGACTCGCACTTTAGGCGTACTAAATCTGACTATGAAACTGGCCCTTAGAGTCTGGCTATTGTGTTATTTTAACCAACTTTGGACTAATGGGCCAAATACCCTTAAGTTTCTCTGGTTTTCAAATTTTGTGCTTACCCAAGGTGAATGAATGGTCTAAGGCGGCGTTCTATCTAAAACTGGATAGCCGATGACGGGCTGGTCGGGGCTCGAATCCTGATTGAGTGTAATGAGGGCGTTTTGTCCTAGTTGGTTTCCCACTCTTACACCATGCATATGCAAGTAAATGTCCTCTAAATAATCTACCTTCCTCATCCACATCTAATTATTTCAAATATTTGGTATTCAGTTTGGTAGTTCTAGGATGTGCACAAAAATAAAAGTATGCCCGTTTTCATATAATCGTTATGGTACACACTTGAAATAAAGCAGTTGGTAAACCTGAAATGTGAAACCTATTTGAGTGGTTCTACCGATCATAATTGAGGAAGAAATTATTTATATTCTATTTGGCGTGCTGCCGTATCATTTTACCACATTTGATTGCGTGCTATTTGATTCCTCCACTTGGAAAATCAAATCAAACATCAACGGAGTTTCAATTAAACAACATTGAAAAGGGATGAAATTCAGAATTATCACGCTACCGTCTCTTCGTATACGTATGAAGAGCTCAAAACAAATTTGTAGCTATATACTGTACGTACATAAAAAAAATGTAAATCGGTTTGCTGCTTCTATTTGACTTTTTAATTCTTTTTATACGAAAAAATTAATATATTATTTCACCTCTCGCTGTGTATTATATCAAGCTGTGTATCAAAACATATAGGGTGAAGTGCGTTAACGATTGTGCTAGGTCTCATTACTGGTATTACTACAGTATTTTAATGTTCGCGCTACATATAGTATTACTATTACTCCTCTGGGACATTTACTTTCCTGGAAATGAAGGATAAAAAAAAAGTGTGATATAGCTATGCGATGGTGTATTTTAATGTGTGTTATGTATATTGCGTGTTATGTAAAAATTCTATCCAAGCCCATACATTGCCCAGAATGTTCGTATGGAAACAGAAAAATGGGAAGCGAAGAAACGATCACTTCAAACGATGTGATGTCTTTATTCCTTAAAGCATAAAATTAATAAAAACAACCCAAGGGATTATAAAAAAAAATATTATAAAAAGTATTTAATTTTCCAACTTTACGAATGTCATATTTTATGGGGAAATATTTTACTCGGGGCTTAGTGGATAGGGTTACTAATGATGTGAGGAAAAGCGAGTGGAGTGGAAATTAAGAGAATACAAAAAAATAATTTCTTTCAGTCTCGTCTCTTATAATAAAGGTATTATAAAATCTCTGGAATGGATGCGCTTATTTCCCTTTGATAATATATTTTTTATTCCAAGAGTACTATTTCGCAAAGCATTTTAAAATGGTTTGTGTTAAACTTTAGTGCAATCTACCATATAATTATTTTTTAAAAAAATTCTGAAAATAAAAAATATTTAAAATTATAATAATATGACTTGCAAGTTTGTAAAATTACAATGGCCTGGCTAATGACGTAGCATGTTTATAAAAAAAAAGCACACCCTACCAATGCTTTACTGCATGCATTCAGAATAATTAAGGACATACCCTGGACAAGTAAGAGAATAACAGTATTGATTGCGAATATAAGGGGTCATTGATCGATTCTTGGTGATTCTGACAAAAATATTCACTATTTGTACACGGGTCTGTCCAATTAGTGACTTAATTAGGGCCAAGGATATGTGTGTAAAAATAATGCTGTCTTAGGTTAGTTTAATATTATTTTAAGGCAGGGCTATTCAATTGGCGGCCCGCGGGCTACATCCAGCCTACCAAACTCCACAGATTGGCCCGCGGATTGAAAGTCCAACTTCTGTATCATTGGGGATGCGTCGTATAGTTCAGACAGTATGTAGAGGTATCTGACCTTGAACGGCCAGCGAGATCTTCAGTCTCTTATCAGTGCTAGGAAAGCTGCTAGTCCAGTGTTACTCGGTCCTTGGCACCACCAACATCGTGCCTTTACAAGGGAGTGCGAGCTTACCCTCCAGCAGCGTGCGTCCCCCATTTTAGACCCGGTACCTCTCCCTCCAAGCGCCACCACATGGTTGCTGAGCTATATAACATATTCTTGCTTTTGACCTTGAACAATGCAGGTTGCTGGGCGACAGGGTGGCTGAGAGTGCATGCACACCTCTTCTCCCCTCCACCCAACAGCAGCCGATGTCTCGCCAGTTGATATTTGCCCGGCTTACTGTCCGTGCGTTATTTATAGTAATATCGGAGTGCTTTGCTTGTAATTTGTCTTATTGTAAGTTTTTTAGAATTGCACTTTCTACTTTGAGTAGTAAGGAAAGGAAGCTTGACGATGAAAATCGTCTAACTTTTATATTTTTTAAATTTCACTGAAACATATCAATATTATATTGTAAGTGATTGTTCTTATGCCACACTCCATCCCATAGAATTATTCAATTGATCGGCTCAGCCACCGACTACATCCACCACGTGCTGCCCTCTATGCAGGGAGAAGATGTGAGGCGGTCTCTCCAAAGTGTCAATCCTCGATCGACATTGGTTTTCTGTTTCTACCTCCAACCCCAGCCATGATATCTTTTTGATCTATTCGGTAGTTTGGGTAATATATATGTATATATATTTATAATATAAATAAAAAAAGTCTAATTAAGTCAGAAGGGGAGGATTATATATTTTGCAAATAAGGGGATGTCCAACTTTCCATCCACACATAATACTCCTTGAGCCGAGTAAATGTTTACTCGTATCTCTTGGTAAGAATAGCAATCCTAATAATTCATAACTAAACCAGTTTATATATATATATGTAATTCATAACTTACTCAATTAAATTAATTGTGTGATTGTGCAGTTAGGGGGATTTGTGTTTGTGAGTTGGCAGCGATAGATGTGGTCGAAAGATAATCTTGTGGCAAGGAAAACATTGCTTGTGGTGAAGGCTAACTATACCTCAGTTTTAGCTTCTGTGGTGATGACTGACAGCTCACAGCTGACTGCTGACGGCTTTGAAAAGCTACCAGACCAAATTATGTATCCCTACGCCGAACCATATGATCTGCAAAAAGCATGTCTTTAGCAGTTGTCACTTCTGACAGTCTAAATTTAGGTATATACCTAACTGTTGACTGTCAGAAGTCAGCTGTGAACTGTCAGTCAGCACCAAAGAAGCCATGGGGCTACTGTATCTAAAGGACTCCAAGAGGGTCCTTGATAAGGATTGGACGCATGTTCAGATGTACCTAAACAATCGCTGGAAAGGTATGTGTTCTTGAGCTATTCGTATCGTTGGACTTGGACTTTGTGGAAATCCGTGTACTGGGACCGCCAAACGGACAGTTATCTCAACAGATGGTCAGCGTAGCGACCGTTAGATGAACAAGAACTCAAGGGAATATGTGAGGGGTTGTGAGCGAATCGGGAGTCGCAAAAGGCCAATTCAGAACACTTATAATAAACTTAGTTTTCTTTTATGACTTTAAGGTTTCTTGGCCAATAATCTTCTTTAATGACTTTTGTTGATATAGTGCTCAGACCTAGTAATAGTTTGTTTTAGGCTGATTTATTGTACATCACCCTCATAACCTATTAGAGTAAATTGTATGGGGGTAAAGTTTTTATTAGTGTGTTATGGTATAATAAATATAGAAGTTTCTCCCCAACTTTTTTTTTGTTATCTAACTAATAATTCAGAGTAAAGACAACATCGCTAAACGTATTTACTATTCATTTTTCTTTTATTTCTCTATGCCACTCTGACGTCACCCAGAGGTCTCGTAGAAATAGGTCAGTGCCTACCAGTATTGTACGGAGCAAAATAGCCGAGGACCAAGATGTGATTTAACAATTGGAGTCCCACCCACCCACTTTTACAGAAATCTTTCAATTTATAATATCAAATTACGTTTCACTCCCCCCACCCCTTTTAAACTGCAAAAGTATAATATGATAACGTTCCAAATTACTGCCAGATTGAATTAAATGTCTGGCCCACCAAATATTATGATTTTTGGAAGAGTCCGCTTGGATAAATAATTGAATAGCCCTGTTCTAAGGCCTATCTGTTTGTTGTCAGAAAACTCAAAAGGTGCTCATCTAATCAGATTTGTTCTGTTTTACTCTTTATATTTAAGTGAACAGGGTAAGCTATATACCTTCACCCTATCTCATCAACGAGTGAAGTAGGGTTAGAAAAAACTATTATTAATGTGGTTACATTTGCATCTTAGATATACAACAATTCAAAATATTTAAATTTTTAATGTACAAAATCTTCTCTAAAAGTCTCCTTGGCATCGATTATTTTTGTATGAAAACAAACATGAAGGATAAAGCTTTAATTTAACAAGAAAACATATTGTGTGCCTTTTTGGCATTATCATTGTTAAATAAAGGTTCGAAGTCACAGATTATGTTTTCAGTAATTTTATGTTGTTGCGTGTTAGTGAGATTTATTTAGTTTTATTTCTTGGTACTCAACCAATACACAATTTTGTTTGGTATTTTAAGGCGCTTACTAAGGAGGGTTTCTTTCAATTTGCTTTATTTTGGTTTTTTAGATAGTATACTATCTAGATCTGACACCTTAGCTCAGTCAGTAACAATTCTTTCTACTATGTTTCCTTACAGGATAGGCAAAAAACTCTGCATGTAGCTCAAAATATTCGTATTCAAACCATTTTCACTAACTTTCTCCACATTCATTCTCATACTCCCTTCGTTTCAACAACATCCATACATTGAGTCATACATGCTCTTTTATTCTTAAAACTCTTAATGTTTCTCTTTTTCACACATTCATCTACAACATTTAGCCACATCTTACATGGCCTACCCCTTCCTTTTGATCCACACACTCTACCTTCATATATTTGCTTCGTCACTTGATCTATACTCATCCTATGTATACGCCCAAACCAACGTAACACCCTTCTTTCAAATTGAGTTATGAGATTCCCTTTCAAACCGCACTGCTTCAGCAGTCATTTGTAAGAATATCAGGTAAATATATCCGTAGTTATGTAAATTTAATGTGTAGTTTGGTATATATCACGTATAATACAAACATTATCAATTGATAATATTGTTTATATTAATAAATTTATCATCCTACTCCCCTTCCCCAACTTCCCTACAAGTTGCAGACGATATCTTGCGGTCTCATTCCCAAATAAGATAATACGCTGTTGTTTTGTCCAACATGTGGGGTTAAAAAAACTAGTTTAACACGTACACTGGAGTGGAGCTTTCTTTCGGTGTGGAGGAGGTGAGGGGTGGGAGGGGGGTGAAGAAGCAGGTGGGTGAGACTAGACCCATTTTTACAGCGTCTTCAATGAGCACCACCTGCTCCTCTGTCAGGGAAGGAAGGTAGACACACACACACACACACAAGGAATGGATAGACCATCAGCTAAAAGGTGAAAACGGTTAAAAAAAAGGGTCTATTCCACCTGCATACTTCTCATTTTAAGAACTATTACGGTACTTATTATTAACACTATTCCAAGTTCAACTTAAATCTTTCAAAACCCTCATCGGTGGGCATGCGGACAATATGTCAAGCTCATCTAGTCTTGTTTGACAGAGACGTGGAGGTCTAACCTCTGCCTGGTGTACTGAGGGTGTTTATTCTTAAATGGTCTCTCACTTTCACTCAAATAGAATTTGAGTACATATTCTACCTTCCACATCCCTACCCCATTAATCTAATTAATATTCACTCTGTTTACTTTGAAAGGTTGTACATATCTTGATTGATTACAGTATTACCTCATATTATAAGCTTCACCATAGTGGAACACGTCGAGGTATGACCTTTCAAAGTAAACGGAGTGAACGTACCTTGCATATACCGTAACCCTAAATAATAGTGAGGCGTGGTGATACAAAAAGAGATCCCACGAGATTTGTTCAAAAGTAAACCAAAAAATATAAAAATAAATATAAATCTTCATATGAACAACATATCGGGCGCATAAAATGGCCCAAATCATCAGCCATTTGCGGGAACAGACAGTCCTCTGGCTGTTATGTATTAACAAACTAACCTTTACAACCTTGATTAACTTTTAGGTTTTTTAATATATTTTTTTACTTACCACACAAAATTTTTTTTCATTTCCTCGTTTACTTTTTAATCTTCACAAACTGTAAAAACATTCATTTTGTATTCCTTAGAAATGAGATATTTCTTTCATTTAATCCCTCCGACTGTTTCAGTCACTTTTATTTATTGTGTGGTGTCCGCACATGCGCAATCCACGACGGGCTCTTGATAAATTCTGAAGGCTTAGCGCGACGGCTTTCCCTCCACGCGCGGTCTCGGAATATAACCAACCACTCCTCCCTTGTATTCTATTTTACCCTCCCCTGATTCTCCTGATGGTCCCGAGGGGAGCTGGAAGGCTGGAAGGGAGGGTGGAGGCCACTGTGTTGAGATGTGAAGGCAGCTGTCAACCAGAAGGACGGGGCTTCGTGTCCCACATCGAGGGTATTTGGCTTTTATCTCCAGTCATTTTATCAGTATTACCGTCGAACGGAAACGTCATCGACATAAAATACCGAATGTGTCGTGTTCAATGCTGAGGTCGCCATTTTTATTCGAGCGAAAACCCTTTATTTTTATATTTTTTTATTCTTATCCTCCTCGTTTCTTTTCTACCATCCAGTTTACCCCACCTCCTAGTCCTTCTTTCTTCTATACTCCTTTATCGCTCCTTTCTTGAACGATTCTTTTTTAAAAGAATGTCTTGTCCGGGCATATTGGACATAAAATGAAAGGCTGACAAGCCTGATCATTTATTTACTTCATCTTGTCGTGAATTTGCCTTGTAGCTAAGGTGTACTTACAGTGTATTATAGTTACTATGACAGTATCCCTGTTTATTAGTGGGAGATTTTCACACGGTCTAATGCGCCGACAAGGTGACAAGTAGTTACAAGCCGGTAAGACTTCAAGCCAGTATCCTCATAAAAATAAACACTAACGGGATCTTTCTTGCGTTTTATGGAGGGCTAGCCACATTTTTACACCAATAGGGTAGAGATATAGCATATAAATATTGTACTGCGTCTTACTAACCGTCTGGACTATCCTCGTTCAACTACGCCTGTTAGGTAGCGACGAGGAAAGTAGAATTGAGAGTAAAGGCCGCATTTGGGTGGAGGGGAGGGAGTGGTAAATAATTGAGGAAATACCACTCTCAGTTCACCCGGTTTAATTCGAACCCTGACCTCTCCGTCACTGTAAAATCAGGCTACAGGCCGTTCCACTCTTAAATTGCAGTACAGGTCCAATGGAGCACGCCTGACAAATCTATTCACTTGAGACGGATTGAATACTTTTATATTCCAAACTTATCAAGCTACACAAATTTTATACACGTCATGGCAATACATTTGAAGTTTGGTTTAGGTAAATTGTATATAATTATGTTGTTATTATTATTGTTGTACTAAGACCACTTTAAATATACACTATACATAATCACCTGAGATGAATAGGCTGGGGTTTGAATTCCATCATGTTAAGCTTAAGATTGGTTTTACAACTCAGTTAAATGAGAATGTTTTCCCCTCCTCTGTCCATGCAAATGTGTGTGCGCTTTCTTAAACAATTACCTAACTTATCCATACCTTATTAGATTGTTTATAATCGCTTATAACCTTAGCTTTACGTTCTATAACAGTTACGATTAAATCACCAAAAACAATTTAGGTCTGAACCAAAACAATGACAGAAACACAACACATTGCATTACAACTGATATACATACTTCCTAGGTATGTTTCCAACAGCTGTGGTTTGCCTTTCCAAGAGGACGTTCGTTAGCTCACATTTCCTACTGTTACGGGGGCGGCCAGACTGAGCGAGCGAGCGCGCGAGCGACTAAAATATAAAATAGAACACATTGGTTGTAATGAGAGGTGGCCAGACTGGAGCGCGTGAACGAGCGACTGAGCGCGCACGCTTGAAAGATAGAACTGGCTCTATTTTTAAAGCGCACGCGCTCGACCCGGTACAGTATAGTTTACAGGCGCTAGGCAATATTATTATATGTTGGTTCATTGAGTGCTAGGAAAACTTCTCATTTTGACATTTTTATTACTATCGATAGGTTTAGCACACTTGCTACTAACGGCCTAGTTTAATTGGTAAGATCATAAACCATACCTGTATGTATATGTATATATATATACATATACATACAGGTTTACATATATATATATATGTATGTAAAACTGATATGTTAAAATACTTCAATATTATCAAAGTAGGCCTTTACAAATAAGAATCACCATTAGCGTGGGGAGAGGAGGAGAAAACCACAACAATAAATCACTTGTTAAAACCCCCCTTAGTTCACTGAGCCAAGATTCGGAGCCTCCTCGTCAACAACTATAGAGAGTTATCTGCTAATCACGCGCTCGCTCGCACGCTTGTCAGTCTGGCCGAACCCTTAGAATGATCGTCCATCACTGTGAGCAGGGGTAGCTGGTTTCTAAAATATCATTGTCTCGACACTTACAACAAAATACAGTCTATTGAACTACACAAATTAATAAGTAAGAATTATATTGGTTTCCAGATGAATGTAAGATTGACTAGACATTGTACATGTAACCATTATTATCAATTTGTATGTAGATAGGATGAGTGACAGCTAATCAGAACTGTCTTACAATGCTGGGTTCTTCAAGCCCGGGCAGAGTGTAAATCATGTTCCCCCCCTTGCAACTTTAAAACGCCACCACACTTAACAGGAGGTGCCGTAGTTTAAAAAAAATAAAATTGAACTGTTATTATAATTTTTTTCACATAATGCACACACGCAAAATCAAAAGGAATTAGGTTCTTAACCAGACAACTTAATGTTTCATTTTAAGCGTTTCAAGAGATAAAATGTCAATATACCCATTTTATACTTTGCGGGCGTTGTTCATGACTTATCTACTACGGCCTCCATAAAAATATTGTATTTTCCACACTCTTGGAACAAGACTTACGACATGATGTATTTGGAAACTCGTGAAACTAGGAAACAATGTTACTTTTCATGTTTTGTAAAGAAATAAGTGATTTATAATTTTATTTGGTAGTTAATATTGCTTTCACTAGATGCATCAGAATGTTATATCATAAAGTAGGTCATACTTCTTCCATAGAAATAAGGTTGTTCGTTTCTAAGCTACAAAATGGCAACCACGCTCGGTAGTAAAAGACAGCGCTAACAGGGAAACTGATAGGTTAGAAAGAGATGGTAAGGTTCCATCAGGCCTGTACTGCAATTTAAGGTGCGGCCGAAGAAAGCGCAGGTATTTTTTTACAGTTTTTATAGAATTGACATTTTTGGCCAAAATAAAAAAAATATATTTCTTCAGTAGCAACGTAGAGTTTGGTTTTCTGCACATGCTAATATCAACAGATCTTGAATATCTGTTAAGGGTTTCCTGGAATTTTGTCAACACTTTTTCTCTTTATTTAAAAAGTGTTGACAAAATTCCAGGATACCCTTGACCGATATTCAAGATCTGTTGATATTAGCATGTGCATAAAACTAAACTCTATGTTGCTACCGGAGAAATATTTGATTTATTTTGGCCAAAAAATGTCAATTCTATCAAAACTGTAAAAATACTTGCGCTCCCTTCGGCCGCACATTAAGAGGGGAATGAGCCTGACATTTTAGACCACGTGCCCACCGATGCGGATATAAAGAAAATAGAGTTGATACAGGTTTTTCCCACGTAAGTCTGGGTGAACACAGTATGAGACAAAAGGGTGTAATTACTAATTAATGTATATGCATATAACCCAAACGGTTATTGAGACACGGTGAAAAAAATACTGTCCTTATCTCCATCTCATTGGTTTAATTACATCGGTAAGCCCAGATGGGTAGTAGGACGGGAGGATGAAAAAAAACTAATGGTTATTTATTTATTTTGTGTTTGTGTATTTCAACCTTTTTCCTCGTCCCTCATTCTTCTCACTGCACAATAGAACAAGGATACGTAAAACCAATTTTGGACCCAGCTCTGAACAGAAGTTTCGCTCAGTGAATCGTAGAGAGAGAGAGAGAGAGAGAGCGCACTAGAATGAAATGATTGCGTGTGCAGGGGCGTGCATGTGTGAGACAGCACGCAGCGTATTTGTAGAGCTTCTTTGGAAGTGTCATTGAAATGAAGAGACCGAGGATTGAACCTGCGGTTTCAGGAAACCTCTCAAGCGGAGTTTTTCTTTCACTTCCATTTTTCATGCCGTTGTGCTTCGGATCAGGACGACCCACCTCTGAGAACCAATCGTTCTTGTCCGGGGGAGTCGAAATATCGTGCTCTAGCGAGAAAAGTGTCATAATTCAAAAATTGATTATTAGAGGGTTTTTTTTGTGTGTGGTACTACTGATTGGGAGGAGCATTCCAATTCGGTCACCTGTGTGTAGACTTTTAGCCGTTCTGGTGGCACCTATGTAGGTCGTCTACACATACCTGCAATGAGATGATGTGATGAGAGTGATTATGAAGTTGTGGATTCAATGTGAGTCTTAACCTAACTTAAACCTAATTTACCAACCTCTGGTGACCGTTGTCATTATTCCTCTGAAGAGAAAAATACACTAAGTACCAGCCGGGAATCGAGCCCTGGACCCTTAGATTCATAGACAAGTGCACTGACCACAACACCATTGGGCTGGATGGTTATTTTGAGTTAAGACCATAGAGAGCTGCACCAAGTCAGTCTCCCTCCCTCTCCAGTAGAGACGACACACGTGTAATTTCAAATTAAAAAAAAAAAGTCAGGTATGTCACTTTTATCTTGATCCGATTTAACATTTATTTTATGATGAACAGTGTCACTTCAAGATTGAAACATTGGGGTCTTTGTCTTTTGGAGAAGAAAAACTACACATTTATATAAAACTAAAGTTAAAATAGCCTCAAATAAGAAAAACATAAACTAAGACGAGGAAAACAAAACACATAAATATTACTAAGAGAGTCACAAATAAGAAACAATAAATTAAGTTGAGCAAGAGAAGTGACTCTCTCTACTTAAAGTGTTAGCTTTAATTTACCTTATAGTTGACCTCGGTGGTCATGGGGTAAAATACTCACCTCAGGACCCGATGTTTGTGGGTTCAAAACCAGCCTAGGTTTGATGGATTTTTCTTGAGCTACAAAAATCCGTAAAACAACATCCTTCGGAGAGGAAGTAAAGTCGTCAGTCCCATGTCGATTGTGGAATGTGAGAGAATCCTGGAAGGTATGTAAAAATATATTTCCCGGCAAAATTTGCACCGAGTTGATGTTGGAAGCTCATTGGGTTTGAGATGTGCTCACCCTCCTGGTGACTGTCGTGCACGTAATAGTGCGTGGCTACGCTCGAAGGACACAGCCATGATGCTGAGGTGTTAGTTCCATATTTAAGTGGATGCCGAACCCTGTCATGACAGGTGATTTTCCACTTTGAAAAAAGTCCCTGACTTATAAAAGGTGTCAGGTTAGTGACGTGGAGGAGTTATTTAATGGCGATGAAGGGGAAATCGGGACTTTAATCTCGGTCAGGTTATGGTTTTTCACTCTCCTTCCACGCAAATGCCGGTAAACTTCCTCTAAATTCAACTCTCCTCATCCCTAACACATTAGCGTAATTAGTACATATGCGTATAGCCCAGAATACGCGATGCTAAAACAAAATGAGGGCAGATTGATCATGTGTGTTGAAGCCAGCAGACCAGCTGCCACCACTGCATCGACTAATGACAGACCTGTGGATCTTTTGCCACGACGCACCTTACCCCCTCATTAGAAAGATGTCTCTGTGAACTGAACTTGGTCGGTTCTGTTTTCATCATAGTTTCTTTTGTCTTCTGCGCATAATAGAGCTCCCTCACAAACGATTGTTTCTCACGGTTAGCTTTTCTGCGGTTTAGGAAAAATCACTCGGCTAGAAGGAATATGATATAGTTGCTCGCAAGGGAGTACAAAGTGTTCTTCGTGGGCCACGGAGGAGATTGTGGTAAATATACAAATTAATAGCTTATATAATTATATGTGTGCTATAATTTAAATTGAAAAATGACACCTAGACACGGGAATCAGACCCGGGACCGTGTTAGTTTTCAATTTAAAGAATATTTTATTTAGATACAACTTAAAATTATTTTTATCGCATGGCATATATGATCGGGAGGGACATGCCATCCAGTTCGGTCACCTGTATGTAGACTATTAGCCGCTCTAGTGGCACAGAGCCCTGCCCAAGGTACATACATGGAGGTTGTCGACACGTAACCGTCATGAGATGATGTAATGATAGCTACTATGACAGTGTGGGCCAATGGGAGTGTTAAATTTAACTTAAGCCTTATTTACCAACCACTGGTGACCGTTGGCATAGACCCTCTTAAGAGAAAAAACACCCAAGGTACCAGCGGGGAATCAAACCCGCTTTCTAGGCCTGTCATAGCTTCATATGCCTTATTATCTAACTTAAGACTTGGACAAACACAACATCCAGTGTCTTATCGTTAATTTATCATTGTGAGAAGGGTAAACACACATTTCACCAATGATAATATTTTTCAGCCAAACCAGGAATTGAACTCAGGACTCTTAGCTCAGTATACAGACACGCTACCAACTGAGCTAAGGTGTCGGATACGCAAACTAGCTAATAAATTTAAAATTTAGTCAATCATTAAGGTTTTGCGAAGGCATTGACTAATAATTAATGGCAAAGTCACTTTTTAAATGCGAAGCGAAGTCGTAACGAAGCTTCAAACAAGTCGAACTAGAATATATGGTTTTTGTGTCTGTCACATGAAACTAGTTTTTACTTTTTAAATTATCAATTGAGTGCATCTAGGTAAACTTTATTATTTAATTTATTTGAGGTATTTAACGTGCACTTTATGAACCGACTGATAAAATCAGCTCAAGACTTAGAAACTAACGTACCTAAGCCTAGAACAGACACATCACCCAGCCCTAGGTCGTTCATTCATTTCTGTGGAAGAGGAAACAAATATTTAACAAATGATGAAGTTTTGCCCATGTCAGAAATTGAACCTGGAATCCTTAGTTCAGTAGGCAGACACGGTAACTATTAGGGGTGTACCGATGCGGATACCGGTGAATCGTTATCGGGCGATTATTATGCGGATTAATCTTCTTTTTTAAGTAAAATTTAAAGCAAAATTCTCTAGGTAGTAGTTTAGTGATTAAAAACCCATTAATATACACACTGCATCTTAGTTGTAGGCTATGCAAAGATTACATAACCAGATAAAGAAATATAAGTTCATATCGTTGATAAAACTAACAATCTAGTTATAATTTTTGCCGGTTATGCAAAGATTAATCAAAAAGTAAGACTATCAAAGCTTTAACTGTTAATTTTTAAATAAAATAATCTTTTTGTATTAGTTCCATCAACTGATATCATTTACCAATTTATTTTCCAATAATCGATAGCCGGGAATAATAAGTATAAATAAACATTTGGTAAGAGATATCGATAATAGGTTTTACTGAATCGGTACGTCTCAGGTAACTACTGAGCTAAAATATCATAAATCTAAGTAAAGAGACAAAACGTAATAAGCCCTAAACTATATTATTTTATTCTTACATGATATGCTTATGTTATAAATAGCCTTTAATCACTAGTTTATGTTGAAATAATTTTTAGTACATATTCTAAATAATTGGATTTATGTCATATTTAGTGAGATATTTCAAATCTCTTCATAATAAATCCAAGTTTTTAATACTTCGTTCGAAATGTTTCAAAGATGCGAAAGTTATTGTGGTTTTTGAAGTAAACGCAAAAGAGAGCTTATCCTCGAATTGGATATTTCGAAGCTTCCCACACCCCTAGCAGTCTTTATTGTTGTTATAAATGATTGTTTAGTGCATACATTGTTTTGAACAAGTATAAAACAAGGTAAACTAGCCTTAGGGTTCGGCCAGACAAGCGTGCGAGCGAGCGAGCGCGTGATTAGCAGATAGCTCTCGATAGTTGTTGACGAGGAGGCTCCGAATCTTGGCTGAGTGAACTGAGGGGGGTTTTAACAAGTGATTTATTGTTGTGGTTTTCTCATCCTCTCTCCACGCTAATGGTGATTCCTATTTGTAAAGGCCTACTTTGATAATATTGAAGTATTTTAAAATATCAGTTTTAAATATATATACATATATATACATGTTATATGTATATATATATGTAGGTATATATACATATAGGTAAGGTTTATGATCCTACCAATTAAACTAGGCCGTTAGTAGCAAGTGTGCTAAACCTATAGATATTAATGAAAATGTCCAAATGAGAAATTTTCCTGGCACTCAATGAACCAACATACAATAATATTGCCTAGCGTCTGTAAACTAGACTGTACCGGGTCAAGCGCGCGCGCTTGAAAAATAGAACCAGTTCTATCTTTCAAGCGTGCGCGCTCAGTCGCTTGCTCGATCCAGTCTGGCCACCTCTCATTACAACCAATGTGTTTTATTTTATATTTTAGTCACTCGCTCGCTCGCTCGCTCAGTCTGGTCGCCCCCTTAGCCTCACCAATATCAAGAATAAATACAGTGCATGGATGTTATTTTTAAAAACGTTTAACCACTTCACTGGTAATTGATAGTAATCACTCTATTTAAAACATCTCAATCGGTTGCCTTTTCGATCCTTGATCAGGCAATTATTTTACTTTCACTATTTTCTGTGCTCACTGTTTTAATACCAGTCCGGGATGTTCGCATTTTTACACCAGGGGGTAAAAAGGAATAAGTTAGAATTTATAAAGTGTAGCAGCATTTTTATTGAAGGAGAGTTATAAACCATTTAGAAAAAAAAAAACTCTTTACACTCGATCGAGAAATCATTGGCAAACTACACAAGATGATATTGAAAGCTGAGTCCTTATGCCCAAAAGTACGGGATTTCCCGTCTTTAGTTTCAATACGGCTATGATTTGAAATTGGTAAAAATTTGACTGCATTTACAGTATTAGGAAATGTTGCTTTAGAAATGGTACTCTTTGTCAACTAACTTCTATCAAATAAACATACCGTGTATAACTAATGAAAAAAAACCACCTTAAAATATTTATCATGATATATTTATTAAATAGTTTGCTTGTGACCAGTTAACTAAATTATCTGGACAACTGTACATTTTGAAAAGACGTTCTTCCATCTCTCTATCGTTGATGGTTTGTATTACCGTGCCCAGTTTCAGGAGATGATAGGCAACACGCAACCCAGGGCTGGAAATACATTCAGAGCTCTTCTCCATCGGGGCAAGGCAATATTGCCCCGACCATTCCCGCACGTCGTTTACCGTGACCCACTGCGGTATAAGAATTATATAAGAGCCCCCCCCGTACTCCACCCATGGTGCCCGATTTGCCATTTCTCTGAAACGTAGTTCTAAACCAGATTAACAATATTTTCTTTAAAAATGTTGTTAAAAATAGCCTTATTAAAAAACTAATTAAAAATGTAAAAATCCGGCCTCGAGGTGCATTCGGACCCCCTTCCGTCCACCTATGTTAAAAATTTCAGATCTCTGCGTGCCTTAGATTTGTCTGGGCATCGCACACAAACAAACACACACGCAGACAAACACTTCCTTTTATTATTATATAATTCCCTGAAACGAGTGAATAATGAAAAATCCTAAAACCTAACAATAGTAACGGAAGCATAATTTCAGCTTTATAACTTTAAAGCAACGCTTTTTATCATATCCCGGGGGAATTTCGAAAAATTTGAAGTCTTTAATAACTATAGTTACGGAAATAAGGCAACTTTAAAGCGAAAATATAAATCCTCTTTATTCTCTATCCCATGGGAATTTCAAAAAATCCGGCTTTATTCCTTGTCTACATCATAAAAGGAGCCTCTGTGCAAAATTTCAGCTTAAAGGTCCAAGGGTTTAGGCTGGGCGTTGATGAGTCAGTCAGTGTGTCAGGACTTTTCTTTTTATATATATATCAATCACTTTAAAAACAGTGTAGATTAACATATAAGCCCTATATTTATGATCCACTCACACGTCACCTTCCTTATGCTAGAGAATTATCACCGCGCCTTCATAACGTCTATTATTTGAAAATATCTGAATCAGTGTTATCGTCAAGCTCCTCTAGTATTTTTTGACACTACTCGAAAGGTCGGGGTACGATTCCCAAATGGATGTATAAAAAGTATTTTCTTTTAATATGTTTCTACTCTTACTCCATGAAAATGAGGTTATATTCCCTCCAAATCCTAGCTTTCCCAGGCCCATCCCATTATTTTAGTTAAATGCGTACAAACCGGGCAGGTAGTAAGATGCTTATTAGAAATAAAATATTAATAATAATACTAAAATCAAAGGTTCATTACTAGTTTGTCTGTCCTTGTCTGGGATATAGTGGTTCTCGTCTCGTAGCTGTCTGTACTGTCTGTAAAGCAAGACAATAAGTGATCCTAAATTAGATTCTTGTTGCGAAGAATGGACGTTCTGGAAGGCCTTTTCTCCTACCAGAATCTTGCTGTATAGACGAGTTTCTGAAGTAAAAAATTCCCTCCAGGTGACCCATTCCTACCAGAATTCTAATTGTATCTTCCTGCTGAAAAATAAACAGCAAATGACACAGATGAAATGGGAAATATATTACGTTCGAAAATAAACCACTAAACAATCGATAGTGCTAAAGCAAATTTTTAAATGGGGCAATTGTTCACTTTACGTTGGGCATACACCACATATTACTACCCATTCCAGCTATTCACATGCTTAAAATAATGGGGTAAGAATAAGGGAGGTATAATTCAGAGTAAATCTACCAGATTTTGCGTGTATGAAGAGTGAGGGGAAAACAAAAATCTCAGGACGTCCGGGCGGGAATAGAGCCCTGACCTCTCCGTCATTGGCAGTCCAGTCTGCTGCGAGGATGCCACCTTAGAACATGCAGCCACCTAAGCTGGTAAGACTGAAATGAGAGCTACAGTAGCCCCATAGATTCTTTGGTGCTGACTGACAGTTCAAAGCTGACTTCTGACAGTCAAGATTTAGGTATATACCTAAATTTTGACTGTCAGAAGTGACAGCTGCTAAACACATGTTTTATTGCAGATCATATGATTCGGCGTAGGGATACATAATTTGGTCCGGTAGCTTTTCAAAGCCGTCAGCTGTGAGCCGTCAGTCAGCACCAAAGAAGCCATGGAGCTACTGTAGCAATGCGGATTACCTTTGGCGAGTAACACATCGCACCTCCCCGGAGAACATTGTAAACAACCCCATTACTCTTTACAATAATTACAATAACATAATAAAACTACAGGGCTAGGTTAAGTTAGGCTAGTTAGTCTTGAGGTTAGGGTAGGTGTTGCCATATGGAGCTCGGAGACTACACACAGTGTTGCACTTCTGATATACTCCACAGCAGGTACACAGATTCTACCTGTGTGCTTCCAGTACGTATTCCCTTTTCTCACCGCACTTGTTGTCCGAGAGGGTGCGGGGGGAAGTTTCGACTGTGATACGCTCGGGTGTCCCAGATGGGACTCCCTCCCCGCACAACACCTGGTGGACACGTGCCTCACCACTTGTAAAACATATATCATCTCCCTTCCTCGATCGCATAGAACCACAAGGTGGGCCAATGTGTTATAAGGTCACTTAGTTTGACAATACGACACCAAAACTGTTGTTACCCCAAGGAAACAACATTTTAAAATACTCCAGTGGGGTTTGGTCTAAGCCAGTGGTATTCAACCTTTTTTGTTCACGTCCCCCCAGATATAATTTATCTTCAACTTTGTACCCCCAAACTTTCTGGCGCATAATACAAGTAATACATGTTCTATTAGCTACATTTAGGAGAAAGAGAAAAATAATGTTGCTCCCAGATCGCATGATCTTACATCCGAGTCTCTAGTGGTAAACTTAAAATCTGGTCCTGATTATTCAGTATTATATCATGAAATAATATTTACACAATTTTACATCCCCCTAAGATGTATTTGCTTACCCCCGGGAATATGCGTACCCCAGGTTGATTATATTGGTATACTCTACAGCGGCGATTTTTAACCGGGGGGCTGCGAAATGTTTTTTGGGGAGCCTCGAGAAAATAATTAAAAATGTAATTTGCTTATTACTGAAGTCAATTATCTTAAATTTTACGTTTTGGAAGAAATAATTCGATGATCGTTAGTATGTAAGTACAGTATACTCTCGAGTTTCCTGGGTAATGTAGGGGAGGAGAAGCACGGATAATAGGAATCACGGATAGTTCAAATAATCACCATCGGTTTACCAATGCCATTCAAAATTTATAAAATGAAGAGTTTATGTATTTGTTTGTTTGTCTGTCATGATCGTTGCGAGATATCTACCACACGTAGAAGGCTGAAATTTAAATATTAGTAGCCTCTGTGCACAAACATGTGCACCTCGAAGACGGAATTTTAAAATTTGGACTAGATTTTTTTAATTAATTAAAAACTTGGCCAAAATAAATAAAATGACGATTTTTTTTTCTGTCTGTTAGAAGCAAAGAAAAATGTTACCAGGGGTAACGCCCGGTACTTCAGCTATTAAAATATATCTTTGTTCAAAATTTAAAGGCCGACTCCAGCACCATGGTCCAAGCCTTAAGGTGTCACTCTCACATTATACTGGATTTTCGATGATGAGGAATTGGGGTTTGAATCCCGGTTGGGTGAACTGAGGGAGGTTTTTCATAAAGGGTTTCACCCTCCTCGCAAATTTGGGTACACTTCCTTTAGATACAATCATTGAATGATTCATCTTTTTCAACACGTTAGCGTAATTAATACACATGCATACAACCCGAACGGGGGG
>CABFWB010001840.1:116959-136547 GCA_902151455.1 Timema bartmani
TTACTCGATTGTGCCCATCACTAGGCGGGCTCGGGTGGGCATTACAAAATTACACTATGGTACGGGCATACTCGGGTAGGGCATTTCATTTTGCAAACATTTTATTTTTTTATTTTGCATAGTAGTAAATTCATGCTTAGTAATGGGATTTTTTTTAAAGTGCCTGTGAAGACTTGTAGTGTTACAATGTAGAACTTTGAAAATTTCCAAATAGGCGTTTTACTGGAATTTCCTTCCTGATAAGAATCACTAGGCCTATTTTGCGGATTCGCGGTCGTTTCTGTAGGAATACTGAATAGTTGAGGTATAGGCTCATCAACCATTTCTTCGTCAGACACATTAGCTTCTTTTTCGCATACATTTGTAAAATAACACTATTAATAAACATTCACAAACGAAATTCTTTAACTAAAAGACAAATATTTAAAGTTTTAAACACTTGGAGCACAGTAAAAAAATAATTAAAAAATAAAGTTTAATTGAATGTTATTTAATATTTACTATTTAATAAATAGTATTTATTTACTTTATACAACAATTTATAATTTATTAACTACATAAATGCAAATAAATACTAACAAATTGATACAAAAGGTTACAGTATGCACAGAACTTGGAACATACATAAATCGAAAACTTGTTTACTTGAAGCAAAATGGCCGTTTCCTATTTAATGTTCATTTGATGGGTACTTTTCTATTTATATCCTAACAAATCTGGCTAGTAATAATAAATTAAAGCAATACAAAGAAAACTAATTTAAATTAAGTTTTCGCAAACATAGGGCCTAAAAATCTCAATGTTGAAATGTTAAATTTGTTATGTTGTTGGCATTGACAGAGAAAATTAAATCGTAAGAATCTTGATTTCACATGTTGTAGACTTGTAACCCGTGAGAAATGTTATCGTAGCTTTGTTTAAAAATTTTTCAAAGTTTGAATTAGAGGTTAGTGCTAACATGGTATTATATACTTACCAAGTTCTTGAAATGCCCGATCGAAGTACGAGCATAAAAAATACTTGCCCAACAATCTGGGATTTTTAGATGCCCAATTTATTGCCCGAAATTTCGGGTGCCCAACCACCCCTGGTGTAAGGCCATGTCTGAATCTTCGTCCTCTTGCTCCCTAGCCCAACCTGGTGGATGGAAGCCGGGAAATTTCAGCTGCAGAAACAGCTGCTCTCATGTTGGTATCACTTATTGAAATTTCTGGGCGTATTGTAATCAATAGCTCGTAAATGATGAGATGGACATTCGAAAATAATTGAACAAATTAGGTGGATGCTGCCTTAATTTATTAAATAGCAGGTTAAGCTCACCTTCAGTCAATCGCGCACTAATTAGTGGGGGAACCTAAACACATGTTTGTTGTTTTGACGTGAATACGTCTTTAAATTTGCTACCATACGGGGGCAATCCAAAAAACCTAATAGCTGTGCTGGATCTTCTAGTGCTTTTTTTTTATATAGTTGGCCATTCACTCTGTACGTCGGCAAACCGCGCGGTAAGAATCGTTCGTTTGAAAAGACTCAATAATCAAAACGCGGATTAGAGTAAACCCAACGCGCGTTAGTAGATACGCGAGACAAGGAAACGCCCTTAATTAGCAATCCTATTTAATATTGTGAAAATAAAATAAGGGATGTTATAAAATTGCCTCACGGAGCCTGAGATAACAGTTTAAAAAATGCTGCTCTGAAGAACCGCAGTCCATTGTAGAAGATAACATGTGGCACAGCCAGGCCAGCAGATCCTCTCAGCTCGTCAGCAGGATGGTGGATGTTATCTGACCTTGGGGAAGCACTGACCATCACGGTAGCTTGCGGACATTTTAAACCTTCTGTGGGACAGTTATGGGGGGTGAAATAGCTGAGGCTGTTTGTCGGGACGCAGCAAGCATTCTGGGCACGGAGAAAGGATTTAACCCCCAGCATACCACCACACTCCCCCCTCACCCTTTGAGCCACTGCATGAACCGCCAAGTGATAACACTTCACCGAAACAAACCCACTCTACTGTATCCGAGCTAATCTCTGCCTAAAAATTACCGACGTCCCATCGCCATTTATCTCGTCTACAATACTGCTCGTTTATGTTTCTGAAAGATGGCCCCGTTGTAAAAATGTTGGGTTTTTTTTTTCGTGTGATAGGCTAGTGCATATTGGGTGATAAGGGAGGGGCATACCTTTATTTTTATGTTTGGTTCACACTAAGGGATGCGTAAAAGTCCTGAAAGACGTTTAGGGACAAACACAAACTCTAGTTTTTCTGGCTACAGGTCACACAAGACAAGATTATTCTCTTATTAACTACTGTAAGTTCACCCCGAGCAGAAATTAAAGTATTCCGGTAAAAATTTCATAAATTTGGAATACTGAAAACATCTAGTCTACAGCAGATAATATTTTAGTAGCATATTAAGCCACAAGCGCTGTAGTCGATATGCTAGTGTGAGTTAATAACTGGAATCACTGATATTGATCTATTGTAACTACAGTAATTTGATAATGCTTCTAGGGTCAACTTCCTTTGGATAATTTTAAATGAAGTTAAACTTTATTCATCATATTTAGATATGGGGAGATTTTATGAAAAAAAAATTCCATTTTTAACTTGTGTAATTCTTGGAGGTATGGTCAATTTATGGTAATTTTAGCCTTTTCTGACAGTTTAAATTATATTTAATAGATTTACTGATGTACAATTTTTGCTTCCCTTCGACAAATGATAGAAATTGACCTCCCTTGTCGAAGTGACAAAACATTTTTGCAAGATGGATGATTATTAATTTGACCTTAAAGAATCTTTTCATCTATCAGAAAAAACCGAGATTATCTCGGACCAACCTTTTTGGGCTCACCTTGATCAATTACACTATGACACTTCTTACAGAGCTCATCATGGTATAATAAAGAAAGATAATCTTGATACTTTTCAAACTAAACGTAGTGTAATAGTTTCTATCAAACAAGGTTTGCGGCCTTTCAGTTTTAAGTCCCAATGTTTGTCAGCCATTTCTTATGACCAGACTGTACAGAACCTGCGCTTTCTCACAAATATCTTTAAATTCTTAGTCAATAACGTTGGTGCCTAGGCCTACGGGACAAAATGAGGAGAGCAACTTTAGAACAAACACGCAAGAATTCGTCTGTAGAGAATTAAAGCAACTATCAAACAAAACACTTCACTAAAACAAGCTGAGATTGGAACCGTGGCCTTCTGATTCAGAAGTAGGAACTATAGTACTGAGATAACTTCCATGGATGTAATTCATAGTTACTTATCACACATGTAGGTGTTTTTATCTGTGCGCCTTATTTTACTAATCGATGGAGATCAGAAATATTGTAGGATTTAAGGTAAGTGCACCCGCATCTGTGAGAACGGAGGCTGTAAGACTATTTGTGATTCACTACGGTGTCCGCATGGTCTAAGGCATCACTCTTGCAATATACTAAACTTCTGATTATAGGAAGATCGAAGTTCATTCCCGGTCGGGTGTAATGAGGATGGTTTGTCCAAAATTGTTTTACACTATCCCTCCATGCAAATGCGTGCACACTTAGTCTAATTTCAACCTTCCTAATCCCTAACATATTAGCCTGTGGTCCACACCACAGACAATACGAGAATGATGCCTTTGTTAGCGTGTTCACCGTCCTTCATCATGATTGGCAGACATACATTAGCTACATATTTTTTAAAAATTTACAATTTATATAAAAGTACCCGCATTTATGTGAAGGAGGACTAAATTCCAGGACCCTATATACTAGCTTGTAGGTAATGGAGAGATGGAGGTAACGAGGAGGTTGAGGTAACGGAGAGGTCGAGATAACGGGGAGATCAAGGTAACGGAGAAGTTAAAGTAACGGGGAGCTCTAGGTAACGGGTAGGATGAGGTACAAGAGAGTTTGCGGTAACGGGGAGGTTGAGGTAACGGGAAGGTTGAGGTAAGGGGGAGATTGAGGAAACGAGGAGGTTGAGCTAACAGAGAGGTTAAAGTAATGCGGAGGTCAAGGTAACGGGGAGGTTGAGGTAACGGAGAGGTTGAGTTAACGGGAAAGTTGAGGTAACGGGGAGATTGAGGTAACGAGGAGGTTGAGGTAACAGAGAGGTTAAAGTAACGGGGAGGTCAAGGTAACGAGGATGTTGAGGTAACGAAGAGGTTGAGTTAACGTGGAAGATGAGGTAACGTAGAGGTTGAGGTAATGGGGAGATAGAGGTAAAGTGGAGATAGAGGTTTGAGGTCACGGGAGGTCGAGGTAATATAGAGGTTGAAGTAACGGGGAGGTTGAGGTAACGAGAAAAATAAGGTTTGAATTTAATTTGGATGTAGGGCCTACTGATGGTGGTCATTCCTAAAGGGATCTCGACTCTCCCTCACCGAAAATGAGGTTAAATCGCCAATCTCTACCTTCCTCAGTCTTACCCTAAGAGCGAAAATAAATGTGGTACCTTCTGGACAAATAGTAAAAGAGGAGAGAACAAATATCTAAAGAGACAGTGGATTAACCACTTGATTGGCTTACTTCAAAATTAGAGCTCTCTGCGGGTCCTGGTGTGTTATCATTAAATAGATGAAAGAAACGAGAATAAATGGATATTGCTGTGGTCTCTAGTTTCAAGTCGTTTCACACAGTAATTACACTTTGTTTTTGTTGGTTTTTAGCACCGTATCCTACCACGTGTTCAGCCTATACACATATTTACTATTTACGCTAATATGCTAGGAATGAGGAAGGTTGAATTTGGAGGATATGTAACTATATCTACGTGGATAGAGAGTGGGAAACCATTTAGGTAAAAAGCATCGTCGGTACACCCAAAATGGATTCGATCCCCGATCTTTCCGTCATCGGAAGTCCAGTCTATGGCAAGAGTGACGCCTTGAACCATGCAGCCACCTAGGAGGGTGATATAATGTTTAAAAGTATATAATTCCAATTGAATCTTCATCTGAACAACTCTTAACAAGTTGGGGGCGGGGGGCACACGCCACTTCCACACAACAAACCCCTGAGCTATTTTCTGATGTGTTTGGACCAAAAACATCAAAGATGGTTACATCTTTTGCTAGAGCAAGCTATGGATTCTCTTTACCGCTTTTGTTGTTCGTAAAATATAGATAGGGATCTACCTCGGTGGACAGGTGGTCTATAGCGTCACTCTCACAACAGACTAGAATGCCAATGACAGGGAGATCCGGGTTCGAATCTCATTCAGTAGTACTGAGGGTAGTTTTTCCTAAACGGTATTTCATTTTCTCCCAAGCAAATGTGGTTACACTTATTCTAAATTCAGCCTTCCTAGTCCGTTACACATTAGTATAATTATTAGTAGGGTCTACATAATTATGCTTATAAGACGAATGGATAGTGTAATATGTGGTAACAAACATAACAATATATTATAAACTATTATATAGCCTATAAGAGTATAGTATAGGTATAAGCCTATTATTATGTCAAAACATCTTAGAAGGTACCCGCTTCAGTGGTCTCATAGTCAATGGCGTTATTCTCGCAATAGATTAGACTGCCGATGATGGGGAGATCAAGGTTTGAATCCTGTCCAGGTGTACGAAGGGTGTTTTTTTTTTTCCAAAATGGTTTTCAACTCTCCCTCCACGCAAATGTGGGTACATTCACTCTAAATTTAACTTTCTTCATCCCTAGCCCATTGGCGTACAAAGGTGTACAACCCGAATGGGTAGTAATACGCGGTGCTAAAAAAAAGGAGAATCAGTGTAGGCCTGAAGTAAATAAATCCCTGAAGCCGTAAGGCATTCATGGTAGTAATTAGCATAATAAGGCGTTCTGCGAGCACACAAGGGGTTCTAGATTTAACTGCCTTTGTATTCCGTAGGGTCTAGTAGCTCTTTAGGCACATCGTATCCATTCTCGCTTAATTACGTATTATATTTCTGGTCTTTGGGATAACTCAGGGACCTAAAATTATATATATATAAGCGGGTATATTGGTTGTAGACGGGCCATTAAAGGCGTAACTTTCACTTCAGACCCAACTGTCGATGACAGCAAGATTGGGGTTCGAATCTTGGTTGTGTGTATTGAGGGTGATATTTCATAGATGGTTTTACACGCAAATACGGGCACACTTCCTCTAAATTCAATCTTAATCATCCCAAACACAATATCATAATCAGTACATACGCATATAGCCTGAACGAATAGTAAGACTTGGTGCTCTGTATATATATATGTATAATACGGATAGTAAGACTGTATATGTATATGTATATATATATATATTTTTTTTTTTTCATAGAAAAGTGATTAAGGTTTATTTTAAGGAATTAATTTAAGACACACAGACAATAAAAAGAGCCAAAGTACAGCAGATAAACGATTGATTATCGCGGGACATTTGATAAGTTTGTAAGTCAATCGGGTCTCAAAAATGTGGCCGACCCCTGATTTAGACCCTTCACACACCAAAGTAACTAAAAAATGTATATGGATTCGTTGACAAATAATTTTCTTTCATTTAATTGTTTTTCGTGCACTACGTTTTAGGGATACTTCTCGTTTAGGCTATTCAAATATTTTATCTTGTAAGCTAGGGATGAGAAAGATAGAATTGAGAGAAATGTGCCCTCATTTACGTAAAGTAGGAGTGGGGAACCTTTTAGGAAAAGCCACAATCAAGAAATCCAACCTGGTTTCGAACCTCGATCCTCCCGATACCGTTAATCAAGAATAATACGAGAGTGACGCGTTTGACAATGCGACCACCTGTGCAGAATTCATTTGTTGTTCCACAACCAAGTTGTTCGTGTTGCACCGTATAGTTGTTGTTTCGGACATTATAGTGCCTTGTGTTGGACATTATATTTACTTGAGTTGGACAATATAGTGCCTTGTGTTGGACATTATATTTCCTTGAGTTGGACAATATAGTGCCTTGTATTGGACATTATAGTGTCTTGTGTTGGACAATATAGAGCCTTGTATTGGACATTATAGTGCCTTGTGTTGGACATTATAGTACCTTGTTGAGTTGGACAATATAGTGCCTTGTATTGTACAATATAGTGTCTTGTCTTGGACAATATAGTGTCTTGTGTTGGACATATAGTTCCTTGTTGTGTGGGACATTATAGTGCCTTGTGTTGGACATCATAGTGCCTTGAGTTGGACAATATAGCACCTTGTATTGGACAATATAGTGCCTTGTGTCGGACATTATAGTGCCTTGTGTCGGACATTATAGTGCTTAGAGTTGAACAATATAGCACCTTGTATTGGACAATATAGTGCCTTGTGTTGGACAATTTAGTATCTTGTGTCGGACATTATGGTGCCTTATATTGGACAATATAGCGCCTTATATTGGACAATATAGTGCTTTGTATTGTACAATATAGTGTCTTGTGTTGGACATATAGTTCCTTGTTGTGTGGGACAATATAGTGCATTGTGTTGGACATTATAGTGCCTTGTTGTGTTAGGCATATAGTGGCTTGTGTTGGACATTATAGTTCCTTGAGTTGGACAATATAGCGCCGTGTATTGGACAATATAGTGCCTTGTGTTGGACATTATAGTACCTTGTTGTGTTGGACATATAGTTCCGGGTCATATCATGATAAACATTTGCTTAAAAAGAACCTTTATTCACAAAGCGAGATATTTCATGTTGAGCATCTGAAAAAACAATTACGAAACAAAGGTATTTCTGCATTTTTACGTCGTTTTATCTTGTATTAAATACCAACTTTTCTCTTGTTCTCAAACGATTCTTTTAATCGTGTCTCCCTCACATCCTAGCGACTGACAGAGAGTGTCAGTAGCTGTAATTATTCACGCATTGCCCCTGTCTAAACGACTTTAGCTCCGAGTTCTAGTCCTTCGCGCTGACGTCAGTTTGTTCAAATTACGCGACAAAATCTAATTCCCCGACTATCTCGAGCCATCTTCTCTTTGGTGCCTCCAAGGGCGAAACGGGCTATCCCCACGTCAAGGGGAGCAGGGGGGGAAGAGCGGTATCTTACAGTTACACGATTTATTAACATTTATTTATTCATAAGTCTATTCATGCTTAAAGTTTAGTCCCTAATAGATAATATCAGTATCTATAAAATAATATTTTGTTTTCCCCACTTTTAACTACACTAATAGCGTGAGGATGAGGAAGGCATGTTGTGGGGAATGTGGTAAACCATTTAGGAAAAGCCATCCTCAATACCCACGGTCGGTATTCAAACCCTGACCTACCCATCACCACCAAACCAAACTAAAGGAGCTTGCTTGACCCCGTGACCAGTTATACTTCTAACCAATTGTCGTGTTTGTTTTATATTTAAGTTAAATTTAAGTTTTGTGTCGATATAATTAGTAGGTTTAAAAAGTGTTCATTAACTACCCTAAATGTTTATGAAAAATACCCTTAAGTAATTCGAACTTTTATCTACTCATCAAAGATTAGATGAGCCTGACGTTTAGTCTGTGTGCCTAGCGATGTTGCTATGGTAAAATGTTACCAATATTGACAGAAATTCTATACTGTTATTTACATCGCTTCCTTATTATAGAATCATAATTTAGGTGCTTTACTATAACTATAATTATAAGTTTACTATAGCTCAAATATCAAGAATTTTGATATAAGGACGTTTTTGAAAATGTCCTATATTTACTATCTCTAGTTTTAAACTGTAACATGGAGTATGTAACAAAATGTCTAACATGTACCCTCTAGTTTACCCTGGCATTGTTAGTATAGTTTGTTCCACATCAACCATTTAAAAATAATGTAATATTTACTATGAACAGGTAAAATATAACATTCTAATATTTCTGTGAACATTAGACCTCGCCCCCCCCCCATGTTAATATCGTTAAACTAGCCTACAGTATTTTAAGATTCATCTTATGAGTTTAAAGTCAAAATATCTCATATAATTTTTAGATACTTTTTTTCCATTTATTTAAGGTATTTAACGTGCACTTTCTGAACCGGTTGATTACATCAGCACACCACTTACTAACTAAATTAAATCTAGAACAGACACAACATCCAACCTACGACCATTAATTCATCACTGTGAAAGGGTAAACCCACAATTCATCAATGATAACATTTTGAGGCATACTGGGATTCGAACTCGGTACCGTTAACTCAGTAGACAGACACGCTACCGACTGAGCCAAGGTATTGGACTTTTATATAGAAAAATATAAATAATTAAAATGGATTTGCTAAAGGAAATAATCATGGCGGACATGGACATTGGACCAAGAAATTAAAGGTACTATACGGTGATATAGTAATCTTTTCCAAATAAGAGAGTCACATTATCGAAGAGGCAACTATACTCAATAGTACACATTAATTTTCTTTCTGTGCTTCGTATCTAAGCACCCATTCGGGATAGCCATGTATTTACAAGACATAAGGAAGTTAGCATTTAGATGAAGATAGCTTACATTGTCATGGAGGTAAGTATACTTTGATTTTATTACGTCTGAATATTTGGAACACCTTTTAGAAATTTTAATAGTAATTTTTTAACACCACGCCTTACTGCCCGTTCGATTTATACGATTATTTTTAGAATAAAAATTATGTTGGTTTTTATCATTCACTTTTGAGCGCTACTAATTTGAATGATTGTTATCATCAGCTTAATTGACCGAGCAAAAGGAGGCTCTGTTTTAACTTGACCATTTGGCATTTATTCTGTCTGTTAGGATCTTTGCTGCGCAATAGCTGTTAAATGTTTGATGCAATTATTCTAACGGAAATCGGCATGAATATTTTTAGGCACCACTTGTTATTTGCTTCATTATGGCGGCCATTCAAAAGGATTTTAGATCAGTAGCTCATCACAAGTGATTTTAATTTATAATTATAAGCAATCAATCGAGTAGCTAAGGGGTATTTTTTAAAAATGTTGATACACAGTACATTGTAAGACTGGCATGACCACGTGAAGCATGCTCACAATGCACTATTTAATATAGTGTTTTCTTTTTTCTTTTACCACCGCACATTACTTACTACCTGTTTAGGTTATATGTACTAATTACGTTAGTTTGTTAGGAATCAGGAAGTATGAATTCAGATGGAGTTTACCCGCATTAGCGTGAATGGAGAGTAGAAAACTATTCAGGAAACATCACCCTCAATACACCCGACCGGTATTCGAGCCACTATCTCCCGTACATCAGCAGTAGAGTCTAACATGAGAGTGACCCCTTAGAGTCAGGTGTCTCCAAACCACGACCCACGGGCAAGATCCGGCCCGTGAATAGAATAGTTTCAATGACAAGTACAGAAATGACGGTGCTCCTGTATGCGGTACCAGGTTCATATGCTTCTGACGGCCATATTGTAATCATATACTCAACATGCTATAGTGTTAAACATTTTCATAAAGTATCTGTTGAGCAGAGGGTCGGAGGAACTTCCCTATTTAGGGAGGAACGGGTTGTTATGTTGGCCTCACAAATTACATATATCCATGTTTAACTATGACTAAACTCTGTGTGTGTATTCGTGTGCATGTGGATCTGCGCTTGCGTGCATGTATGTGAATATATATATATATAGAACAGTGTATGTATCTTTTTCAATCCGACCCACCTAGCATTTTTAATATTCTAATGTGTTCCTCCACTCATTAAGTTTGAGAACCCCAGCCTTAGACGATGCGGCCACCGAAGCAGGTGAATATAATATTAATTTATTTTCGATCTAACTTTATCACCAAAGAAAATAAATTAATGGTACGTCGCGCCATATAGGCTTTCTCACTCCTTTACCTAAAAATCGAGATATTTACTCAAAACTGGTAAAATATATTAAACAAAATAATAAACACTGTCACAAAAAATAAATGGAATAAAGGGAGCATCACAATCCACTACTAGACCTCCCTTTACAAAATTATATATGCGTGTAGCTCAAGAATATTGTTTTTATATAAATATATTTCTAATAAAGTTTTTTTTTAAAAAGTCCTATAGATTTTCAATGATGCTATTTAGTACCTCAAAGAGTACCGACCCCGTGGTGTAGTGGTCAGTACACCTGGCTACCAGCCTAGAGGTTCCTGGTTCTATTCCCGGCGGGTAGGGCCTACCTTGGGTATCTTACTTTTTAGAGGAATTATCCCAACGGTCACCAGGGTTTGGTTAGATAGGCTTAGGTTATGTTAATATTCAGCCCAGCTCCACAGCTTCATATTCACTATCATCACATCATCTGATTGCAGGTACGACGTGTAGACAGCCTCCTATGGTGTATCCTGGGTAACGTTCTGTGCCAACAGAGCGGTTAATAAATAGTCTACAAAAAAGGTGATAGAACCTGGATATAATGTCCTTCCCGGGCATACATGCTATACGATGAAAAAACCTCAAATCAATTGTGGAAATATACAAATTAAAAATTTATTTCTATGTCAATATCTTAATTCATTTCCATATGAAAATTAGATGCATCATCAATTGGTTTGTAATGTTAAACATTGCCTAGTCACCTATTTTACTAAAAATAGAACAGATTTTGAGAAAATCTCTTTTCCCTCATTTCGCCTTCCAGTAAACTACACTTAATTTTAGGGTTGGATATATAATTAAAAAAATAACTATCTGGGGAATCTTATGAAATGCTAGATACCAAGTTTTAGTCCGAACAGTAAAATGGTTTTGGTTCCAGGACGAGATACAGACAGACAGACAGACGGCGTTGCAAAAACCACTTTTTCTGTTTCAGGGGGCCATGAAATGTCGACATCCATTAAAATATAAATTTCGATATTTTACAATGATCAGTCTGATCACAACACTTCCTTTCTCTGAACGTTCGTGAGAAACTAGAAACATCTAGGTACTTCAAATCCAAGGAGAAATAAATATAAGAATGTTAACTTTATATCTAAAGAAGGATCTTAAGATTGTAGTTACTGATAAGAACTTATCATTTCTTGAATGTAGGAAGCGAGGTCTACTCTTCACAGAACTACCAGTATCTATGTACAGGCTTGTTTTTATTTGATGAAATTGCATTGCCTTAGAAAGTATGTTTGTTTTTAAAGATTTTTTTAAATGGTTAGCAACATTTTTAAGAGGGACATTATTTTTATAACTATCGTAGAATTATTTTACTCACCAACTCAGCATGGTTTGTCTGGAAACAAATTGTCTATAACAATAAGGATAATGAAAGTGAAATATACAACCCAAGATAGAACCATAAAATGTGTTAATACCTAAATATATGTCTACACATTAATAATATTTGTTATAAACAAAACTAAATTAGGTTCGTTTATTAAAAAAAAACTTTCTGTGATTTACAATAATTATGATTTTGTTGATTATTTCAATAGCCTACATCATTTTTCGAGTTGTAGATTTGCTCTTCCACAGCTGTTCTATTAGAATATGACTAATCGACCTGTTGTTGAATTCACACCAGGCTCTAACGAGCAGACCTCGTTTCTCGGGTAGTAGCACGTTCACGTCGTAAATAATGACTGCTATTAACATCCTCTAGCCTAGATCCCAAGACCCATTAGATTTGATTATTTGGCTGGGACTGAATCTCTGATCTGTACCTGTACCGCCCGTTTGTTACAGATGTAAATAATTGAGGCTTGATATGATAGGCTTTATGATTACACTAAAAATCATTTAAATATATATATATTTATATTGTCACCCTTTCTGGGAAATGATTACTTTGTTTAAATGTGCTTCATTGGAGGGAGATGACAAAGATGAAATTCCCTAGGTGCGAGAGGTTTTTTGGATTTGGTTTTGACTAATTTTGGTCCCCATTACATGGTTCATTTATTGTCTCAAGTAGGCCTACCTTAACTTTACCTTCTTCTACATCAGTGGAATGTGGACGAAATTTAAAAGCCATATAGTTTATTTTTCTTCGAAATGAGAGTGTGGAGGTACGAATCCTGGTAGGGTGAATTTAGGGTATTCTTCCTTAAATGTTTTCTCTCTCTCTCCACGAAAATGCGAGCACATTTGACAAAAGCTTTAGCTTCCTTATCTTTTAACTTTTAGCGTAATTAAACCGCCTACTGTGTTCTGACGGCTAAAATTATTTTCCGCTCTTTTATCTTTTTCTTAATTATTTTAACGTTTTTCTCTTTTCTCCCTTAAGAAAACTATCCTTAATTGTTTGGAGATAGATCTAAAATCTGAAACAACATCGAAGGTGACCTGGTGGTCTAGGGGTAAGGTGTGTTGGGGTGTCCGGGATACAATCCTCGGTCCCGGCACAAATTTATCTCGTGCCAAACCCCTCCTTCATCTCTGACAAGACGTGTATTAATCACAACTTGTGAATGTGAGGAATGCCAGGCCTCAACAGTGGTTCGGATCCCACGTTAAACTGTAGGTCCTCCATTTCATCTCACAATCACCCTACCGTTACACATTGGCGTAAGTGCGTACAGCCCGAACGGGTAGTAAGACACGGTGCTAATAATAATAATAATTAATAATAATAATAACAATAATAATAAATAAAGCAGAATAAATTATTCGTCTGATGAATACAGTGTATGGGAGGATACACGTGTCACTCTTTTCACTCTAACTTCAATAATTATTTATGAAAAGGTGCAAAATTCATCTCTTACAAATATCACATTGAAGTTTATTCACCCACATCGGTGGCCGCAAGGTCTAAGACATCAATTTCGAAATAGACTAGCCGTCTTATGACGGGGTAATCGGGGCTCGAATACTGGTCGGATGTAAGAATGGTGGCCTTACCTAAATGGTTTTCCACTCTCCCTCCACGCAGACGCGGTTACACTTTTTTCTAGATTAAATTTTCTTAATTCTTAGAAATTAGCGTAAATTGTACATAAAAGTTCAACCTGAACAGTTATCAAACGACAGTGCTAAAAAGAAAAGAAAAAAGTTTATTCACTTTCAGTTGGTTTTCTAAATGTTATTGTATTTTAAAATAAAATATCTTTAGAAAAACAATACCATAGTTTTGTAGTATTACATTGAGCCAAGCTGTATTTTACTATAATATCTATATTTTTGGGAATAAATGACAAAAGGGTGTACCATGAAAGAAATATCTACAGTTAAGTGAGCACCGAAGTTGAAAAGACTGTAAATACCCTCTGTAGGCCATCTGCTTTATATAACCTCCTTTAATTTTGTTAAATTGGTGAGAGATATTTATAAATCATATCAAATTTCTGAACTTTACAGAACCCAGAGCAATTAAGATGATTCCAAATACAATGTAGCCTCCCACCTACAATTCTGATACCATTATACCCTTATTTTTTTTAGATTGGGAAGCATGAACCCTATTACGAACAAGCAGGTAATATGCAGACAGATGGGCAGAGTCATTAGGGAAGAAAGGGTCCCAGCGCGAACATTTTCTGACCTGTAAAAAATGAGAAGATAGCCTCACAAGCAAAAACTACCAAAGCTTTTTTTATTTCGTGGCTATATGTTTTAACTCAGGACTTGGTGAGCCTCTAACACAGGTTTCCACACATTTACACAGCCTAGAACCCGGGATATTAACACGATCTGATAATAGAGAGACTCATAAAGAGGATTCCACGACAATATTGACACATTTATGGTCAAGTTGATGTGTATTGCTCTAAGATACAGTAAAACCTTGGATTGCGAGTAACTTGGTCTGCGAGTGTTTTGTAAGACGAGCAAAAATGTTCAATAAATTTTAACTTGATAAACGAGCGATATCTTGCAATACGAGTAGTACTATGGTTACGCTTTGTCTGCTGAGCAGTGTCATTGGATAGGTTCTTTGTTAAAGTCGCACAAAAAGAAAAATATTCCAGTGAGCCAACATATAGCAGTGATTCCGTTAGTGACAGTGAAAGTCGTCCTAAACAATAACACACCTCCTCCTATCTCTCTCGTCCACCTCACACCAGCCACCATTAAATTTAATAAATAAATTTGATTACAGTACAGTTACATTTAAATAACGAAAGTAAAAAAGGTATTAATCATTTTTAGATTAAATATTTTTGGGTTGTGGGACGAATCATCTGAGTTTCCATTATTTCTTATGGGGGAAATTCACTTTGATATACGAGTGCTTTGTATTACGAACACGTTTACGAAACGAATTATGCACGCAATTCAAGGTTTTACTGTATAAGATAATAACCGACCCCGTGATGTAGTAGTCTGTGCACATGGCTACAAGTCTAGGGTTCCCGGGTTCGATTCCCGGCAGTTACCTTGATTAGTTTGGTTTAAGTTAGGTTTAAGTGTTTCCACAGGTTCCATACCCTCATACTCAGACGCGCCAATGTTAATTTAGTCTTTTTATAGTAAATTATTTATCATAAAACAATATTTTTATCTCAAGTCTACGTTGTTTACCAAGGACATAAGTACGTTCCATAACAAAGGGTGCCGCTATAGTAAAATGAATGAGACACACCGTTATACCCATTTTGGTGGCCACATGGTCTAAGGTGCTATTCTCACAGTGGGCTAGACTGCTGACGCTGGGAAGATTGAGGTTTGAATTTCGATCAGGTGTATTGAGGATTGTTTTTCCAAATTGTTTTTCCACTTTCTCTCCACGCGAATATGGTTATATTTCCTCTAATTATAGCCTTCTTAATCCCTATTACCACTAGCAAAATAATTGTACTACCCAAACGGGTAGTAAAGTGTAGTGCTAAAAAAAACTGCTTTAGTGGAGAGTGTTAGATAATTTCAAATGTACAGTCTAGATAGCGGTATACAAGCACAAGTGTAGAGTCAATATTTTAGGGTATTAACACAAATAATCCTAAATCCTGGTGAGTGAACCAGTGCATAGTTAGTTAGATCTTGGAGCATTAAAACAAACGTACAGCCAAGAGTCTAAGCCCTAGGGCAACATAAATACGGCTCTGTAAGAACAAATATAGTCAGTTTGTGAATACTCTCTCCGGTGGCCATATGGTCTAAGGCTTCACTCTCGCAACAGACTAGCTTACCAATGACAGGGAGATTGGGTTGGTTGAACTGAGGGTGGTTTTAACAAAACCGTTTCCCGCTCTCCAACCACGCAAATGTGGGTACACTTCATCTAAATTCAACTTTCTTAATCCCTGAATTATTAAAATAATTATTTATTAGTACATGTGTTTTGAATAGTACAGCCCTAACAGGTAGTAAGACGCGGTGCTAATAAAAACAATCGTGATAAATATCACAATATACTTGTCAGTAAAATGACTTTGCTATCAGCCTTGCCGGTATAAGTGCTAGATGTGTTCCGTTAGTTAGTGTGTTTGTGTAACATGCGATGCAAGGAGTGTCACTTCCAGCAGGTGTGACAATATTAGAAACACGACAGATGCAGGTCCAATACTTGAGGGCAGCATGCCTACAGGGAAAGCAGCTTGTTTTTCCACCACGTATTACTTACTACCCGTAAAGGCTGTACCCATTTTGAACTCAATATTAATGGCCATTTTCGAAATATTTCAAATTTTACAAAACTTGTTAGATCCATAGGTGAAAGTAGAAAAACCAACAATTTGTTGTCATTTATTTTCATGTGAAATACCGTAATCTCCAAATAACAATTTTGAACAAAACCATTAGAGCTATTTTTAAAAGATTTCAATTTTTTCAAAAATTAGTTATCAGTAAACTAGCCCTATTAGATTAATTATTTTTAGAAAAATAAATATATATCATTATTTATAATGTATAAGACTTAACAGCTAGGCCTACTCATTTTTTTTTAGCAAAATCGCTAGAGCCATTCATTTCTTAAAATATTCAAATTAAAAAAAATTATACTTAATTAAACTACCCCTAAACGAATCCACCCCCCTTACCAAAGTAAGCATATACAGAAATTTTGACATGTCTAACACTCTCCAGACATAGTCTAATTTTAAACAAAATAGTTAGAGCCGTTTTCAAAATATTTCAAACTGTCAAAAATCATCCATCAGTAACCTACCCTTTAACGAATTTAAATCCCCAAAACAGGCATATGGTGTTATTTGAGAGGTCAAACACATTTTCAAAAAATTTTGAAATTCTTTTGTAAACGACCCTTATTTTGAGGGCTAGGGTCAAAATAAAAATAAATTCTCGAGGGACCTCAGAATGTTCATATGTTGTGACTTACCCAATTTTGCAGGGGGTTTGCTACAATGGTAGGCACCAAATTTTGGGAAAGTCAAGTTTTGAATCCAGGTATACTGAGACGGGTTTTCCTAAATGGTTTCCCATTTTAGCTCCATGCCAATACGGGTACATTTACTTCAAAGCTTTACCTTCCTCATCCCTATCCCATTAGTGTTATTAATATACGTATAGCCCGGACCAGTAGAAAGATGACTGGGGGTAGGTGGGAAAGAGAGAGATATATATATAAATCTATCTAAACGCATTTTTTTAAACCTCTTTCCCACCGCTATCCCTCTAAGCTCTGAAAACGTGAGGTATTCCATGTGTTAGAGTCCCAGATCCGAGCAAATTCCTCAATAAAAAGTTGGATAAATTGCCTTGCCTCGGACCTTCCCTCGACACGTCGGCATGTATCGAAAACGAGCGACATTTTAGAAGAGATACTACGTTATTTCCTCCCCCCACAGTATCAAACATAGCTCATATAAAAAATATATAAATCAATCCTCCTACCGCGTTAAGTTTTACCGGCCTCAAAATCTCGCGCGGGCAGTGAAATCAACGCATTGATCCTCCCTCCCCCTGTTTAAATATTGGCCCTACTCCCGCGACTATCTAGAACGGAAACTCTCCAGTCTTCTTTCTTTGGTCTCCCCCACGGTTTTAATGAAATCACCCCCTTCAACCCCCTTCACACTCGTGGGGGGTGCGAGTCAGCGCGTGTATGCACAATCATTTGTAATATATAACCTGATATGAATGGACTAGTCATGTGAAGAACTGTAGACTCTGAAATATACGCTCGCATTTATAATGGGGGGAAAACCCAATTCCTCTTTTAAAACGCATTAATCTGGGTATGGATCTTTTTTACTAACCACGTGATTGCTAAGAAAGCGCATGTATTCATGGGTAATTGCACGCCTATTGTTGAATATATTACTATACTTACATGTGTACAATAAATAGCTCAACGTTAATTAAAGAAAACGCCAACAAAGTATAAGTATTATAACTTTAAATAAGATAACCATGATCTATTTAATAACATATTCTAGTATTCCATATTTTCCATTTATTTTCAATCATATTCACGATCTTATAGTCATTGACGTTAAAACAAATATAATTCGTTAATAACAAACAAGACAATATGATTATCACAAGATATTTAAATCATGAACATAAGATAATTCCCGTCTGCTGTGTGTACTGACCTTTATTGACCAGGTATAGCCTCTCCTAGAGTTCTCATTGGCTGATACGTCACAAGTGTAAGGGTCATTTACGCACAATTACATGCAAAATGAATAAAAAGGTAAGGTTAAATCATGAATTGTGCACTTTTCACTGTTTTGGTTGTGAACGCTGTCCCTTAAAGTAATGTTTCAACATATGCGCACTATGTGTTATTCAATATTCGTTATTAGTGCGTTATGCAATAATTGACACTCCATCCTACTCGACCTACCAAGCGCATGGTCTGGTAGTGAACCCAAAACGGGAGGAGGAAAAATGTTTCTTCCTCGTTTGTAAAATCATTCTATAAATAATTGCAAATTATAATATCTCCATGCTTTTACATCCATTATTCTTTACAGCCTGTGGCCTTATATTTTCCACTATCAGCTTGCTAGGCCTGCCGTAGCTTCATATGCCTTATAATCTAACTTAACACTAGGACAAGCACAACATCCAGTCCCTTGTCGTTAATTCATCATTTTGAAAGGGTAAACCCATATTTCCCCGATAATAAATATTTCGGCCATGCCAGGAATCAAACCCGGGACCCTTATCTCGGTAGACAGGCATTCTACTGACTGAGATAAGGTGCCGGATGATATCTCCATGTGTTATATTTTAAAAAAATATCTTAAAATATATTCTTGTTTCTTATAAGATGGCCTTATGCAGGTATCAAAGCTGAAATCCTCAGAATAAAACGCATAACAAGTTAATTCGCAACAGGTTTGATGGCTTTTGCCGACCAATTATTAGCGGGTTTTATACGTTTTTCTTAAACCTTTTTAAATTATCATACTTCATTGGTAATATATATTATTAAATTGTAATTATCTTAAATAAGTTTTTCAGCAAATTGTAAATTGAAGACAATTTGCTTTTTAAAGTTTTAATGATTGGTTATTTCTTGATATCTGTAAATACGTGAGAGGAAAATTCAAACTTTGGACAAATTATTTAAAAAATATATATATTATATTCCACTAAGTAGAAATAGAATGTATTTACTAAGGCTAGACGCAATATTAGTATAATTTTGTCTAAATGAATGTGTTCTCAAACCATCGCATATTCCACACACATTATTGTTACTCCAGCACCCCCTTTCCTTTTCAACCCGAGAAACCTCATCATTTTCCGCTCTTGACGTCCCTCTGTCGATTGGACATGACTAAGAATAATAATAATAATAATA
>CABFWB010001841.1:10900-51812 GCA_902151455.1 Timema bartmani
AGGTGGGTGGAGCAGATAAAGGAAGCTGTAGAGTAGAAAGAAAGGAGAGAAGAAGGTGGGTGGAGCAGATAAAGGAAGCTGTAGAGTAGAAAGAAAGGAGAGAAGAAGGTGGGTGGAGCAGATAAAGGAAGCTGTAGAGTAGAAAGAAAGAAAGGAGAGAGAGCCGGAAAAGAGTGACAGAAGAAGAAATGTTTCTGGACAAACATTGTTGGGGAGTGCTTGTTTGCAAACACCCTACCCGGCAAGATGTTGATGTTGATGATGTTTATTTTATCTATTACATATTACTATTTATGTGTCCCACCTTTCTTTACCAACAATCTTTTTCTCTCTTTTGTTTTGTTGGTTTCCTCTTTTATGAAATGGTGTTGCATCTTTCACACTCCCTCTTTGTCTGGTGTCCCATCTTTATTTTTAAAGCCATATTGTGATCATCTCTTTTATTAGTTCCTATTCCTCTTTTCTATATCTTCTTTCATATAAAACTCGAAGCTCAACTTGACACCCTACTGAAATCAAAACTTGAAGTTTCTTGATTCTCCACAATTGGGGGAAGGCAGCACCTATGCTAGGCCACGAAACAATAATGTGTCTTGATTTTAGTTTGGGGGCCACAGATTTGTTAAGAGTACTCCATACAATCAATAATTTAAACACATATTAAGATGGTGCCCCTATTAATAACTTAAATAGTCTTTGTGTGTGTTCTTATGTTAGAATTAAACATTTGTAACTACAGAATCGTTAATTCAATTTTAAATCTCATTGTATCACATTATTTTGTTTTCTGGTGGGACAAAAGTCCTAGACCAGGATTGGTGAACATTTATGAGAGTGCATGTCCAGTATATTGATATTGTTCAGATCAATTCTTTTGCGTATTCATAAATTAAACATTGAAAAGAGGATATAAGACCTTCACACTTACCAGAAAACTGTCGGCCTCAAGTTCACAACTATAAACACAACAAAATACATAATTATAAAATGTTCGGTGTACGCTAGCCTCTTCTTCAGCAGAAGAGAGTAAAACTCCGACTGGACTATGGTAGCATGGCTAGAAGTAGGTCATGGTCACTTAGAGACTGTTGTTGCCTGTTTCTTGATTTATTTATTGTTGCTTGGATTATGTAGTTGCCTACATGCTATAGTAATAGAGTAATATGAGCCTTCCCCAATAGTTACAATGATTCCCAGTTTCGTAGGTGGGAACTTGCTTACTATTATATAACAACATCCAGCCCCTCCCCTCTCCGCACCCTTGTCTCAACCTTAGATAACCATTCTCTCCTTTTCTTCCAAGCAGGCCTACTCACACCATTAAGCCATTTTTATATTATTATTATTATTATTATTATTATTATTATTATTATTATTATTATTAGCACCGCGTCTTACTACTTGTTCGGGTTATACGCACTTATGCTAATGTGCAATGGTAGGGTGATTGTGAAATGAAATTGAGGACCTACAGTTTAACGTGGAATCCGAACCACAGTGGAGGCCTGGTGTAACCCGCCCCCTGGTTATTACCCAATAATAAAAGACAGGTTGGTCACATGAGAGTTTATTTTATTCAAAAACAGCATAACAAGGAAAGCTCTAAGAGAGAGTGAGACATGAATAGCGTTAGGCGCTGGATCTGTAAACAACAATCATTGAACCATAATTTTATGGAACATGTGGATCTCCTTTCTACGCTCTTAAATAGCGACTTAAAATAAATCCTATAATCAGAAGTTAAATTGACCTTCTTATGCATCCTATTAAAGTAATAATAATAAATAGACAAAAGCGCTAGTTACTCGGAAGACAATTAGTCGCCACCGCCGGCGGTTCCCTAACAATAAACAAAGACTTCTTAACAACATATATCTCTCCAGCCATAATTGGGCATAACAGAAACAAACCATAAGAATTTAATTTAGAAACAAACATCTTAACTGGCTGTATCAACATTAAATATAAAGCCCATATCAGAGAGCAAACCTTCCGACTCACAGCCCCGCATTTAACTAACATCATATAGTCTTTCATATAGTAACACTAATAAATTAACTTCTAATAAATAACAAGAGATAATCATTTAAATGTATAAAATCGGCAGAACCAGTTATGGCGCCGCAGGAATCAATCATGGGCCTAAGATGGCGGCGCTCCAAGGTATAAGACCATCCGTGAAGCGGGAAAAGCAGAAAATATTTTAATAAATATATGAGTTCTCTCAATAGATCACAAAGTGACGTTAAATAAATCGTTCGGTTAAACCGTGCAAACTTAAATGTATTATCCATGTTCCGCAATCAATTTAAAGGAGACCAGGTACAGTTAATAAATGAAGTCTTGAAATATGAAATCCTGAAGAGTAATTTTGAATTATTACAGCCAAACGGAATTTAGAATATACAGACGTAAACCTAATCTAGGCACAAGGTCTCTCACCTAGTGATCGCAGTGTAATGTGTAACGGCATTACAGAACGATGCTCTATGTATACCAGACAAATGAAGTCATGTGCTCTCAAGGCGCGGAACAAAGAAGGGGGAGAGGGGTAAGGGGTAGCAACCAACCAGAACACTCCACTAGTCTACACCTTTTTCAAAAGGTGCACCCAACAATAGTTCTGATAGTCTTTGAACATTGCTGGTGACACGCATCCAAGCTGCGCATATCGTCCGTCTTCTTTTTTCTTGGGGGTGGTGAGGAATGAAACTAGGCCTCACGAATCAGTATGATGTTGTTAGTGCCGGTACGCGTTAGTGGAGCGTAGCGGAGTGGAGCCTGGTCGAGACCGGGTCAACTGGGGCTGGAGTGGTGAGCCAAAACAATCTCTTTTTCTTCTAAGTGTTGTAACAGGGTTACACTGGCATTACACACATTCACAAGCTGTGAATATTACACGTCTTGTCAGAGGTGAAGGAAGGGTTCGGCAATCAGGTAAATACAACATTATAGCCATCTACCAAGTCAATCCACACAAATTTAAACAGGCAACTATATCCTCCAAGAGACAACAACAGTATCTAAGTAACCTTGATCTACCTCTAGCCATGCTGCCATAGTCAAGTTAGTGGTTTACTATCATCTGCTGAAGAAGGGGACTGATGTGATCTGAAAATTCCTTGGTAATTATTATGTGTTTGGTGGTATATTTAGTTGTGAACTTTGAGGGCTATGGTTTTCTGGTAAGTACCTTTCTTCTTTTCATTGTTTGATTTAAAATAGACGTTTGATGCCATTTTTCCTTTGTTTGTGTACTCATAGGGATTTCACATATCAAAATGGACTTAATGAATCTATCATTGTCATTATTAATTATTCCATCATAAATTGTAATTACATAATATGTATAGTAAGTAGAAGTATTTTACCGAGATAAAGCAAAAAACAAGAATTGAAATGTTTGATTAAACCTATACATCCTAAGTGATGTTTATAAAACTATGCTATTCTATGAATAAGAGTTTTAGAAATAATGTGTAATTTAGGATAAATACGTCACAAGACACAAAATTAATAACCATGTGACAGTAAGAAGGGACCAATAATTGGTTTTCAAGAAATCGTCACAGGGGAAAATCTTTTAACAGCAATGAACTAGATAGTAGAAAATTTTGTGCACAGCAAATTATGTTTTTGCTTAGGTAAGAAACTCGACACGTGGTTCTCGGTGAATCCGAGGACTGGAGTAAAGCACGAAGTGTTGAGTTTTGATAAGGTGGACCGAACATGCCCACTTACAGATTCTGATGAATCCATTCTTCTTGGGAAAACAGGTATTTCTTCAGTTATTCAAATTCAAATATGGTTTATTGTCTTGTGTTAATGGCTAGTCAAATAGTTAGGGCCATGCTAAAACTACTTTCCCTGTTTGAAAAACTGGCAAGCTGAGAATTCAAAGAAATTTGGAGTCTAGAATAAAAAAAAATTGTTATTTTTTCTATGATAATTTTTAATTTCTAACTACTAGTTATTTCACGAAATCAAGTTTTTGATGGAATGGAGCTAAAATTTGGAACTTATTAAATAATATGCAAACAAATATATGAATGTTCACTGTCTTTATTTCATAGACCATTTCTGATTTTTTTTAGAAACATATAAAAATAAATGACCCTCTCTTGTGTTGAACTGTAACTTTGTAATATTATAAGACACATCTACTCTCCTAGCCTGAAGAAGCTGTCTGTTGCAGTAAAATCTTGTCCTTATAAAAAAAATTATGTATTTTTTAGTGTATCCAAACAATTTGTATCCACTATCACTCAGGTAAGTACATCAAGATAATGTATTTGTAATAATTTGTTCTTGTTCCAGAGTACAATATACTAATGTTTGACAGTAAAAGTAAAGAGAGACAATGGAATATCACTTTCTTCGACTACTCATCGACAGCTATGGAATCCGAGAGAGTCAATTCATATGGTTAGAGTTTTAACTAAGCTCACAATTTTGGATTTAATATCTACCTATATTTATTTTGTTTAAAAATTGTACTTGAGTATTGAAATCAGGTAACCATATTGGCCCATATATATTACAATTTTTTTTCTTATAAAAAAGTATTTCTGAAAACTGTCCTTGTATTATATGTACAGCCTAGCATTTTTCACCGAAAATAAACGCCAGACTCTTAGCATGCTGGAACTATACCGGCCTTGGGGAGGAAAGGGATCAGGATGCATCTCAAAGTCGAGAGAGAGATGGTCGTTTTTAAAATCTAGTTTCCATAGATTTAATTGATAAAAACCACATTCACACAAATATGCAGCTGAATGTGTCGTAATCATTATTATTCCATCGTTGATCTAGGGAAAATATTATTGTTTTACTATCAATCATAACTTTAGCAAGTCTGTAGTTTGAAACAATGAACAATGTTTCACCTTATCTTTTCCATTTTGAGGAATCCCAACCTATAGCCCTACTATACTAATAACTAGGGATGGGACCATAAAATACTCGCATCTTAAAGAATATTCAAGGATTTGAAAAAATTTCAGATTTATGATATAAAAAAAATTACAAATTTTTATTATGAGTTTTCTATGAGCTATTAGTAGCTGATTTATAGCTTAGCCTAACATAACTATAGATTAATCTTGACAGTAATATCTCAGACCATTAATTTATCACATTATAAAAAAATGCTACATTTAGTTACGATTTTGATTTTCATCAACAAATAAAGAGTTGAATTGAAGAGAGAGAAAAATCTTAACACTGTGGCAAAGTTAACTTCTTAATGCTTAACATGTTTTCCAAAATTGGGATTTAAGATTCAAGAATCTTAGGTAAAATAAAGATTTAGATTTGGGGAAAAAAAGAATTCATTTACATTTAATTAAATTTAATGATCAATTGTTTTACTTCTCAAATTCTGTGTTTCATATGTTCATTTATTTAATAATATGTTTACAAGCAGTTGGCAGACCAAGATAGGAGTGTTCTTGTTTTATTTATTGCTAGTAAAAATATATCTTATCTTACTAGTTCAAATTGAACCCCAAGTAAAATATTTGAAATTTAAACTGTTTCAAATCTGAATTGAATAGTTTGTAGTTGAATACTTTTAGATAAAATCCAAATTAAATATTAGTCTAAATTATGTATATCTTTTAAATCGAGGCCTACAAAAAATATCCATTTATGTTGAGCACCACCGCGGTCCACATGGACCGACACGAGCTTTAGGATCGCACATTGTCATTTGTTTGTGACATTTCCTACAGCCCAGGGATCATATTCCTATGGGTGTGGCTATTGAGTGGACAATGTTGGGCTCAGAGAACACACCTGCACCCTTGGTCTGAGCAACTTTTGTTTTTGTGTCTCATTGGGGCTATTAATTGGGCTGTGGAGAGCATAATAATGTTTGGCGGGACATCAAAGGGTCATTGGTATGCACTAAAAAAAACTCGTTTTCTTACCACAATAAATAAATAAAATAAAATTGTTAGTTATTTTTCCACGAAGGTGAGCTTTTTACAAGTTGATTGGGACCAAAAAGTAGATTTTGATCGAGGAGCGAATTTGATCAGTCCAACTGGGGCTTAGTGGACATGCGGCAGAGGACCTAAAATTATAAGACCTAAAGTCACAATCCCTAAACTAAATTACTTAACTTCATAACACCTAACTTTATTACACCTAACTTTATTACACCTAATTTTATAGCTCCTAACTTCACTAGACCTAAAAGCACTGGACCTTATATTCATTTTCCATAGATTACTTTAAAATATCCTTAACTGTTCAAACAAGCAAAAGGCTCAAGACCTAAACTTTATAAAACCTAACTTCACTGGACCTAGTTTTATAAGACTTAACCCCACATGACCTAACCTCACAAGACCTAATGGCCCAAGACCTAACTTTATATGGCAGGCCAGCATAAGTCCTAAAACAACATACTTTTTTAACACACTGATGGGAACACGGACAAAGGCATCAGTCTTGTCTTGTTTTCTAAGCAATGGGAGGTCAGAATTCAAATCCTGCTAGGTGTATTGCGCTCATCAAGTAAGAATGGGTGCCTCCCACTTATTTTTTATTTTCTAACTGTCTTGGAATACAATAGTTGTTTCAATGTTTATGAATGGTTTGAGTTGAACATCGAGATATAAAACATACCTTTTAGGGCCTCTACACGATCAGTCAGACTGTCAGTATTAATAAAGTAACCAGTAAACCCTTGCGAAACTTTTGCACATTCAACCTTCCCCTTAGCCCCCCCACCCACCCAAAAAAATTATTTAGTCTTTTGTTGGGTTGTCAAAATAAAATACTCAGCCAAGTGTATACCCAAAATACCAAAAAGAGTTTATTTTCGGTGATTGATACAAAAATTATTGTTAGATTTTTCTTTTAACTTAAATTATAAAAAAACAATGTGTTTTAACGTAAACTGAGTATGCTATATCAGAAGTTGGTAAAAATTCTTGTCCGCTGATACCTTGTTCATTGCTGTAGTCTTTGTATTAGTTGAGAAAAAGGGATGTTGACAGCATAAATAATATATAGGATAGTTAATACTGACAGTCTGACTGATCGTATAGGGGCAGTACTGATGGACTGATAACCGGACTGACTAAAATACTGATGTGATCCGAATTTTCTGATTACATCAGTATCAGTCCATCAGTCTTTCAACTGGTTGGAGAGACTGACAGTAGTATTGACAGTAGTACTGACCGTGTGTGTGCTCCTCAGTATTTCCTTCAGTCTTGCAAGTGGTTGGAGAGACTGACAGTAGTACTGACAGTAGTACTGACCGTGTGTGTGCTCCTCAATATTTCCTCCAGTCTTGCAAGTGGTTGGAGAGACTGACAGTAGTACTGACAGTAGTACTGACCGTGTGTGTGCTCCTCAGTATTTCCTTGTCTCACTAGCAAACATAAACTGCCCATGCCTTCTTATCATCCATGTTGTTGCACACAGGAGCTGAGACTGATAACAATAATTATACGAAGACTGACTGTGTACGGTCTCATTGTAGATACTGATACATACTAACAGTCTGATTGTTTAGGGGCCCTATTTCAAGATAAAGTGCTTTAATAAATATGGCCACAACACTTGCAATGTAGAATAATGTCAAGCTCAACTAACTTAGTTGGCCTCTGACAAGGAAGTTGGGACTAGAATCTCAGCCGAGTGTACCGAGGTATTTTTCCTAGATAATTAATTTTATCACTTTCTTTTCAAGCAGATGTGGGAACATTTCCATTAAATTCTTCTTTTCTCAGTCATTTTATAATAGTGAAATTAAATGTGGATAGTTCTAACGAGAAGTAAGATGAAAATCTCTGACGGGCAGGATTGCCTCGCTGTTAATAATCTCGATTGACATGCTCGGCTTTTATTTAGGAACTTAATATTCATCTACCCTGTTCAAGTTTGCTAGGAGTGTTTTCCCACTTATTTGTCTACTCATCCTTTCTTCACGTATTTCATCATATTTAAAATTAAAAAATATTAAAAATTTACTCTAGGGACTTAATTATTATAAATTAAAAGTAAATTTACTGTGTAATAATCATGACCTGTATTTTTATGTCATCCATGTCAAGTATTTAATAACACGCTCAGCCTATCCACATATTTACACAATAGTGTAAGAAATAAAGTGTAGAATTTAGAGGAAATGTACTCTCATTTGTGTGGAGGAAGAATCAGAAACAATTTATTTCAACCCACCCTCAGCTCAGTATACTTGACTGGAATTTGAACCTTATCACCCCGTCACTAACAATTCAGTATATTTTCTGAATCATTCGATTACCAATGCGGGCTACAGTGCAGTTATTGAGGGAACAAAGCAAATCTCAATATTGGATGCTTGTATTTTACAAGCTTAATCTAATGACATTAGCAAACTTTACTTATTTGTTGAGTTAATTAATGAGTTATTCTTATTAAAATACATATTATATATGATTATATTTTAACCGTTGAAAGTCAAAAGTCTTGAGAGCCGCATCAATCACATAAATAGGTAGTGTGTATGTGTATATGTATATATACTGTTTATAAAATGTGAGTTTTTTATTTTATTGAAAGCCAAAGTATGTTAACATTAGGGCCTATTATAGTAATTACCCTAATTAATCCCTTTGGAAAATTCAAAATGACTTCCAAAATACCTTACAATGTTATGTGGAAATCTGAGATGGCCGCCGCCATAATCAAAGTTGGCCACTCCTATACCTTATAACCCTGAGCCCAACAGCAAATTTATATTCTCTCTACAGGTGAATGCTGATGTACTCAACCTATTCTGATTACATCCTCTACACCAACCTCTCTATCTTACACCCAACTACATGAACCCATCACCCACCTCCCTGGAACCCTGTGCAGGTCTCGACATACTTTCCACCCCCTTCCCTGGAACCCTGTGCAGGTCTCGACACACTTTCCAAGCCCCTTCCCTGGAACCCTGTGCAGGTCTCGACACACTTTCCAGCCCCTTCCCCTCTAACCACCGTCTCCATAATCTCCATCCTCTAATCCTCACGGCATTTAGAAATAGTGGCATGGAATTAAAATAGAATTAAAGTTATATTTAACCTTATAGCGAGATGTGGAAAATCAAAATGGCTCCCTACCCCCACTTGTACACAACCCATGCAGGTCCTGACATGCACCCTCAACCTCGGGGTCCTATAGCTCTCAAGGCAAGGTAATTGGTTCTAAAATCTAGGGGGTGATGGATTATTTTAATGTTGTTTATTTTATGATCATGATGTGACCGAATATTTATAATGAAATGGAAGTTATAATTTATTACACCTAGCTTAATAAGACCTAACGACACAAGACCTAACCGCTATAAGAACTAAACCCCATAAGACCTAACTTTATAAGACCTTACTTCACTACACCTAATTTTATAGCTCCTAATTTTACTAGACCTAAAAGCACTGGACCTAAAATTAATGTTTCATAGATTACTTAAAAAATCTTTAACTGTTCAAACAGGCAGTGGACATAAAGGCACTAGACCTAACTTCACTGGACCTAATTTTATAAGACCTAAAGTTATAGATCCTAAATTTTAGGTCTTGTGAAATAAGGTCCACTGCATGTCATCCGGCTTAGCAAGTTAAATAATGAATATATTATTAATATGAAATTTGTAAGTTTATTTTGTCAAGTCAAATTATGGATTCATTCATGCTAATTTATATCAGAAGTTGAATAATTCAAATGTTTGTCTATTAGATTTTAATTTAGAATGTAATTCTATCAAATACAAATCCTAGATCAATATTGAATTGAAATTTTGAATCTTTCAAATATAAAGCCTCAGAATTTTTATTAACTTAGAATATAAATATATTCAAATTCAGTTTCAAAATTTTGAAGCTTAGCAAACTCTTTAAATAACTGGACTATATTAAAATGAATATACAAAAAAAAAATATATAATCCCGAATGTGATAACTGTGTTTAAAGCTTGAAGAAAAAATGTATATGTGTATGTGAACTCTTTTGTGTTATTCGATGATCGAGATCAGTAAACAGCCACAACTAAACTGACCCCTTAACATTATTATATTTCCAATCACTTTTAAATAATAATGAAGAACAAGTTGTTTTCTCTGACTAACCATTGCTGACAATTACATTGATTCATTTTGATCCACAGATTTAGTGCACTTTGTGGCCAGTTCTACTGGTCATGCAATGACCCTAGATCGTAGACTTGGCTCACTAATGTGGGAAGCTGACTACGGGTCTCCTGTCATTGCCATGTACCTACTGGAGAACGAGGGTCTCACCTCGATTCCTTTCACAAGTGTCGCTGATGAGACTTTGAACCATCTCCTCGCTCGTCTGACATCAGAACCAAGCTTTGGGCCACAAGATATCAAACTATAGTATGTTTAAAATAAGTACATACTAACTAACCTAAGTCTAGGGATTGGGCGTTGAATAAATCCCAGGATAAAATCAAAAACTTCCCCTATTGACAGGACCTAATGACAGTGGGAAATTATATATAAATTAATTAATTGGTCTCGGTATGATACTCTTTGACCCAAAATCCACTTTATTAATAGTGCTGAAATATCACATAGATATATCTTGGATGTTCAGTTAACATATAGGCTTTAATTTTTCTTTTAAAACCTAATGGAATTGATGTTAAAAATAATTTGTGTTAAACCACATGCTCAAACTTTGTATTATCCTATTGAATGTAAAATTCATTTGTTTCTGTCTTAATTGATCATCAAATTAACTTTTCAAATATTTTATTTAGCACCACATCTTACTACCCATTTGGGTTGTACGCTTATATACTAATTACACTAATGGTTTCTAGGCATGATTAGGAAGGTTATATTTTAGTAAGTATACATGCATTTGCATGGCGGGAGAGTGGAAAACCCGCCTTCAATACACTCGATCGAGATTCAAACATCGATATCCTTGTCATCGGCAGTCTAGTCAACTGCGAGAGTAGTGTGTTAGACCTTACTGCCACCGAAGTGGGTCATTTCAATCTTAAATCACGAGAGAAATTTCATTTTGTGTTGGTTGTTTTGTATTCTCATTAGAAGGCAAACTGTGATTCTTTAACAAATAAAATCTTTATTTGATTTGATCTTACATTTACACGCTGAATATTTAGACAAATAGATTATTTATACCAATAAAAGGCAGGTTAAACACCAGAGTAGATGAGGAAATAATCAAATAAAATGTTATATATATTTGTATGGTAACACTGTAACTTCAATACCAATAAACTTTGCAAAGGAACTTAGCAACGCCTGAAGATGTGACCTCAGGCTTTATATATTACCTATATTGAGACCATAATGCCACGGGCACAGACAAGGATATACCAGATCCTCAGCCTCATAGATGTTTCACTATGCTTCTTGAGCCAGGTTGAGTCCATCAACACTGGGGTTCGCTAGTGTCAATTATTAGCGAAAAAAACACTTTCATAGTGCAGTTGTAAATGACTCACTTTTAGCATGTTTATCATATCACATTGTTATTCTAATGGGCAGTTTGTGAGTTAGGATTATGTTAAAAGTGGGTTGGATTTCTACCTGAACCTAGCTTTGTGAAAGCTGACCGATTGACTCCAGATGGATATTTGTGTCCTCTCTTTAATAAAACCATGTTTAAAATTAGCTTTTTTTATGCCCGTCTGCAGTAGAGTGTCCCAAAAAAATGAAATTAATTATTTTTTTTCACATACCCTCTTATTTTTTTCCTTTTATGTCAAAACAATTGTAAATAAAGTTTCATGTAATTTGAACCACGGCAACCCGTGCCGACTTGCATCTAAACGTGTCAGTCAGTACATATGTACTTAAGCGAGCGAACGCTGACGACACGTGTCTGTAGCGGAGCACCCAACAACTGCAAATGGTAAAGATAAAACAAAAAAGAAAAAGGAAGGTTTTGAAATGCTTCGACAGTGAGATTGTGCAACCCGTGCAACGTGTCAGTACCAGTTCACTCAGGACAGCGCACGTCTACGTGTCAATGTGCTTATAATTCCAAGTTGTTTTGTTAGTAAATGTTTGTGTAGTTTTTAATCAGGGAACAGAACATGGGATTGGAATTGTATGGTTCTAAAAAAGTGATATTTTTAATAGGGAACATAAAACATCAAATAACGTGTTCAAAACTTCCGTCTAATGGACAAGTTCTCACAGTTTTGTTTTACAATATTCGAGAAGTGAATCTAAGTGTTAATGAAANATACTTATAGCAGGGAACGATACAGCTGAAAGAGTGGGTAAAACTAATGCAGGACTTTCATGGATTAGTAACGGTTGAGGGGGAACAAAAACAATTTTTGTTACGTTGCGTACAAGAACACACTAAGATCTATCCTGACTGTAAAAAGCAAACATTGAAATGAAAATATGTTCACTTATGTTTCTTTACTGTAATATGTTAATAAATATCTGCTTTGAATAAAATGGTATCTTATGTACCAAAGAAATATACATTTTACAATCTTTCCATAGTATTCCCCATACAAGATCTCACGTTCAAGTTTGAAGTAAAGTCGGCACGGGTTACCGTTATCTTATTGCAATAATACATTTTATTTAAGTTACTGAGGTGAAATAGAAAAAAAATAGAGGGTATGCGTATTCGACTTTGCAAAAAAAAAATTTTACCTTGTATTTTGGGACACCCTAGTCTGCAGTCATTTTAACCTGGAGGCTGAGGGTCTGGTGTATGTTGAACTGTAGCCTTAGGTCACTTAGCTACCGGCTCGGGTTACTTCAACTTCCAGAAATCTATTTCTTTGCACTATTATAATACAAAACGTAGGAGTTTGAAATTGAACATTTATTTACTATACAGGATAGCGCAAAAGTAACTCAACACTTGAATATACAAAACTAAGTTTACTTTATAGTGTTACTTACAATTTTTTTTTATATCCAAAGTGTATCCTTTCTTCAAGAATGCATCATGCGAGTTTGTGCAGAACACTTTTACACACACTAATACATAGATTCTTATCAGAATCCAAAGCCTGGAATGTGTCCTCGATGTATGCTCTTAGCTGCTCAATCGTCTGTGGCTTCTTGGAATACACCGAGTATTTGATCATGATGAGTAATATCTGGCGCATGTGGTGGCATCTCAATACCTGCACATCAACCTATTAATCTTTTTTGGATACTTTGTCCAAGTAGCGGCAAACTGCAAAGAAGTGGGGCACCATCTAAAAGTTGTCATTGTACATTATTAGATATGTGGATATCTCCAAAACCAGAAAACATGGAAAGGAAATAGCTCAGCATATGTACGCAGGGAAATTTGAGAATATGACACAGGCACTTTTTTTTTTTTAACCTAAACATATTATATTTCTAGCCTTAAACCTAAGATTGTGTGACTACTGCCATGACTATATCCAAAACAAAGTAAACCATCAACCTGAAACTTGAAATAGGCCTTTGTACTTAAAGAAACGTAAGGTTGTGCTTCCCTTATGGGTTATTTTCTTTTACTATAGTATAAAAACAACTATACATTACTACTCTGGATTTAATGGACTCACTGGTGGACCCTCCTTCCCCCCTCCTACCTCCCCGCACGGAAAAATGAACCATCATCTTCGGCTTTATTAAACCTAAAAACTAGAATCTCCAAAGAAAAACATCTTTCTAACATTGTAACTCTTTGAAAACAAACCCATATTGATGTTGACTTCCAAAAACTGATTCTCTATCAAAATTCTTATTTTGGTAAGAACAGAGCAATTGAAATTATTTAATGGTAAGGGGACGAAAGGCTGACTGCATAGAGTCACCGTTGGTTTAGCTACTGGATGTGTGACTCTTGATGCAGAGGATGGAGTGTCACTCATAGAACTGATAAAACTCATCATTGACAATTCTTTTGTAATTAAAGACCTTATTGAAATGAACTATGAAGTTTTATTGTTTGGTTGTAGCATTGTATCTTACTACCTGTTCGGTCTATATACACTTATATAATAATTATGTTACTGCTTTGAGGATGTATGCCCGTATTTGTATGCATGGAGCGAGAGTGGAAAACCACCCTCAATACAAGCATCCGAGGTTCAAATCCCGCTCCACCCATCACCAGCAGTCACAAATTTCATAAACTAATACAATAAAACCCTTCACATAAAATTTAAAATTGAACTATTTATATACATGTAGAGAGACAACCTTAAATAACCATAAGAGTCTTAACATTTACAGTTTCAAAACAAAGGTCATTGGATTGGGGGGTTAGGGGGTGTGAAATGGACAGTAAAAATTTCAAAAAACCTAAAAAAAAACTATACTTTTTGGTGTGGTGGAAAATTTAAATTTACCAGGAAGGTGAATGGTTACCCCAGATAAATATAAATATATCATAGTTTTTTAATTTTATAACTAATATTTGAAAAAATAGGATGGGATGGGGGCTAGAATCTCAAAAACTACTGTAATACAAAAAATACTCTTCTAGGTAAAGTAGAAAATTTGAATATTTGTAATCATATACAATAAAAAAGACCACCCCAAATAATTGTAAAATAACAGACATTCTTTATTTGAAAATTGGATTCAAAAAATGGTGGGCTGAAATTTTCACAAACTATTAACTATTTATAAAAACTCTTGTAATAGAAAATTAATATTGGGGAAGTAATTGCAGGGACCACTCTGTCTTTTTAATAGCCTATTATTTCATTTATGCTCTTTGTTAAACTGTGGTGCTTTTTTTTTTTAATTTGTTTTTGTATCAATGTACATAATTTATTTTTTTCATATTTTGTAATCGCTCTTAGGCAAATATTGAGCTTTCAATGGATTGCATTCATAAGTGCACTTAGTTTATGAGCCGATTAATGTTTAATTTCAAATATGGTTTTTATATTTGGAAGAAGGTACAGGAAAGGTGGATAGAAACATATAAAAGGAACGAACACAATATGGCTGTTACAAAAAAGATAAGAACACAGTTCACACTTTACATTGCTTCCAATGGACAAAGAGGTGGTTGCCTCCTGAAGAAAATCAATTGTTACCACCCAATCCCCCGACCCAGGTTTCATTCTATCTGAACTCATCAGGGAGGANAACCTAAACATATTATATTTCTAGCCTTAAACCTAAGATTGTGTGACTACTGCCATGACTATATCCAAAACAAAGTAAACCATCAACCTGAAACTTGAAATAGGCCTTTGTACTTAAAGAAACGTAAGGTTGTGCTTCCCTTATGGGTTATTTTCTTTTACTATAGTATAAAAACAACTATACATTACTACTCTGGATTTAATGGACTCACTGGTGGACCCTCCTTCCCCCCTCCTACCTCCCCGCACGGAAAAATGAACCATCATCTTCGGCTTTATTAAACCTAAAAACTAGAATCTCCAAAGAAAAACATCTTTCTAACATTGTAACTCTTTGAAAACAAACCCATATTGATGTTGACTTCCAAAAACTGATTCTCTATCAAAATTCTTATTTTGGTAAGAACAGAGCAATTGAAATTATTTAATGGTAAGGGGACGAAAGGCTGACTGCATAGAGTCACCGTTGGTTTAGCTACTGGATGTGTGACTCTTGATGCAGAGGATGGAGTGTCACTCATAGAACTGATAAAACTCATCATTGACAATTCTTTTGTAATTAAAGACCTTATTGAAATGAACTATGAAGTTTTATTGTTTGGTTGTAGCATTGTATCTTACTACCTGTTCGGTCTATATACACTTATATAATAATTATGTTACTGCTTTGAGGATGTATGCCCGTATTTGTATGCATGGAGCGAGAGTGGAAAACCACCCTCAATACAAGCATCCGAGGTTCAAATCCCGCTCCACCCATCACCAGCAGTCACAAATTTCATAAACTAATACAATAAAACCCTTCACATAAAATTTAAAATTGAACTATTTATATACATGTAGAGAGACAACCTTAAATAACCATAAGAGTCTTAACATTTACAGTTTCAAAACAAAGGTCATTGGATTGGGGGGTTAGGGGGTGTGAAATGGACAGTAAAAATTTCAAAAAACCTAAAAAAAAACTATACTTTTTGGTGTGGTGGAAAATTTAAATTTACCAGGAAGGTGAATGGTTACCCCAGATAAATATAAATATATCATAGTTTTTTAATTTTATAACTAATATTTGAAAAAATAGGATGGGATGGGGGCTAGAATCTCAAAAACTACTGTAATACAAAAAATACTCTTCTAGGTAAAGTAGAAAATTTGAATATTTGTAATCATATACAATAAAAAAGACCACCCCAAATAATTGTAAAATAACAGACATTCTTTATTTGAAAATTGGATTCAAAAAATGGTGGGCTGAAATTTTCACAAACTATTAACTATTTATAAAAACTCTTGTAATAGAAAATTAATATTGGGGAAGTAATTGCAGGGACCACTCTGTCTTTTTAATAGCCTATTATTTCATTTATGCTCTTTGTTAAACTGTGGTGCTTTTTTTTTTTAATTTGTTTTTGTATCAATGTACATAATTTATTTTTTTCATATTTTGTAATCGCTCTTAGGCAAATATTGAGCTTTCAATGGATTGCATTCATAAGTGCACTTAGTTTATGAGCCGATTAATGTTTAATTTCAAATATGGTTTTTATATTTGGAAGAAGGTACAGGAAAGGTGGATAGAAACATATAAAAGGAACGAACACAATATGGCTGTTACAAAAAAGATAAGAACACAGTTCACACTTTACATTGCTTCCAATGGACAAAGAGGTGGTTGCCTCCTGAAGAAAATCAATTGTTACCACCCAATCCCCCGACCCAGGTTTCATTCTATCTGAACTCATCAGGGAGGAGTGTGAAATGCGCAACATCCCAATTCAATATAGTTATTAAATTTGTCTGCAGAAACTATTCAATCACTTCTAAGCATCCTAGAAATCCAAAATTTGGAAATTCCAATAGGTCTTAAAAAAAGGTTCTCTAGTAAAGTCCAAAAAACGAAAATTTAATATTGTGATTCCAAATAGTGGATTGTATTGGGCCACAAATGTTGGAAATGAATAATTCCTTTTCTAAACCGTAGAGCTACTATGTATCATTCATTTGTTTTAACCTTTTATTAACAACAGTTTAGTAAAATGCCTTTACCTTTCTCTAGCCTTCCTCCATTCTTCCGCCTTTAATTGCTTCCATTCTTCTCATCTCACTTGAACAATGCTTTCTGTTATTATCATGATGAACTGTTTCCAGCTTGTGGCCAGGTCCGTTTGGTAAAATGCCTCCATCTCCCTCTATCCTTCCACCATTCTTCCCTGTACTCTCTTCCACTCTTCTCCTCTCACTCACACACTTGCTGTTATCTGTTCCTCCCATCTCTTCCTTGGTCTCTCTTCCCTACATACTTCGTATCCATTAATCTTCTATTAATTATAATTAAATATCAATGTAAAACTTTTTTTAGTATGAATTCTAACTCGAGTTTAAAAACTAACCAAATTCTTATGTTCTCCAAGAAAATTGTATCAGAATAGACTGAACATTATATTTGACCCTCTTTTTTTTTAGTTGCATCTACTTAGAGAAAATATTAAAATTTTTAAAAGTCTAGTATCTTACAGAATCTGAGAACTCTTAGATTTGAGTGGGATAGGGCTTTTGAATCCCTCAAATCCTTAAGGATACTTGTGATTCAAGATTCAAAATATATATTCTTGTGGTTTTAAGAGCTGTTAAACTGTTTATGGGTGGTTTGGCACAACTTAATTATAGGAGAAACTTAACTGAATGTACAAATATTACAATAAACTCATTACAACAAAATAATGTTAATGTTTACGATTCATAATTAAATGAAGATTCTGATCTTGAAACAGTGAATTCATCCAATCTCTACTTTTATAATAATTTATTTTTCTAGCACAACATTGTATATTGGAGAACACCGTCATGGTCTATATGCTTTCCCTTCGCTAGTGGATACACAGACTCCAACAATTGCCCCCGGACAGATAGGGGGTCCTCTTTTACTTGAGGGCCCTCGGCCCATGGTGGGGTCCCTCTCTGAGTATTGTTATATTAGGTTAGTAGATAAACCACTGGTTCTTTAACTCAGTCTGTAGCATGTCTAGTCTCTGCCCAAACTATAGTAGGCACCCTAATAGTTGGAAGAAATGTTTAGTCGAAATTCTGCCTCTACATGATCTAGAATAGATTACTGTGCTAGTTCATATTTAAAAGTAAGTAAGATAACTACTAAACATGTGTGAAGTAAATTTGCTTATTTCAAAGCTAAGCCGAGTCAAATATATGAAAATATTTCCAAACACAAATATAAATTTATATAGTTTTGTTATTGTTATATATTATGAAAAAAGAATTCCATCCAAGTTTAATCTCAAGCTTCAAATATAATTTTCATTTTAGTTAATTGAAAAAATGCTAAATAGTTTGCTCTTAAATGAATAAACTTAGTAATCAAGTAATTCAAGCCTTCACATTTTTAACATCTAAACATTAATTATAATTTGTGTAACTTCACATAGTTATAAAAAATTGAAAATAAATTTGTAATTTAGGTGTCAAACATTTTTTTGGCGAAGCCTCATAGTAGTCAAAGCCAGAATTATTTTTCGAATTAAAGTCAAAGTGAACACCACAAATCCGAGGTGGAAGTTTCTCAAACCCTAAATAACTAACACTCATACCAGAGTGATTCTGATGTAGACATTTGAGACATTGATACAAACTAAAAAACATTCTAAACTCGAGCTTCCACCAGCCTCAAGTACAGTGTTGTAAACCATATCAGTGCAACCATCTAGTGACATTGACCTTCAACAAACCAAGCCCTGGCCTTTTCTTGTCTTCTTACAGACTCAACTGTGGCTGCTGAAAGCTTTTGGTTGGGTTAGTGAATTGTTTCAACCATTTCTACCTTTTCATTGCCCAGTTAGGTTTGCAAGCTATCCTACTTATATTGATTAAAAATTAGAGCTGGATTGATGCCAATCACCTATTTGATAATCAGCTCAACCCCTTGTTCCACAATACAAACCTCAGCTGATTATTTTCTTTGTAGTATTTATATTTATTCAAGTAGTCAAACTTATATACATGTATAGTGAGTAATAGTTGTTGACATGCCATGGCCTTATCCTTTGTACTATTGCTAGGGAGTGTAATGAAGAGAGGAGGGGTTGGAGGGTTGGTTGGTTAGAGAACTGTTTAGTGTGAGGATGGACAGACACAGTGAGGATATTTCTTTGAGGGAAGGTGAATGTTTTCAAGGTCATCCAGTTTGTTGAGAACAAGAAACTTGACATGCAAACAATGCAGCCGCACCGGTCCCCGACCTTGCTTAGGTGACACGGGGGGAAACAACCTGGGGTGGGAAATTGTTACTTGCACATTCATATAGTAGGTTCGCTGTATAGGCAATCAAGCAAATATTGTTGGAGTGTAAAGACAAATAAAAACATAATCATGTGGTTCGAGTTGAATGACTGAAGCGAGTTTTATGTTTTAACTCCACCGATTTGCATTTTTCTGACTGTCTGTGGTGGATATGTCTCATCATAACTTTCAAACGCATTAACCAATTTAATTCAAACTTTTGTACCTTTATAGAGATAAAGAAAGTTCAATGGGGAAAAAAATTGAACCAAAGGCTAGGAATAAATCAATCCTTATATTGGGGATTGCGTAGCAAATGTTTATTTAGCTTAATCAATAAAGCATATTTATTAATTAATATGTATGAAATAATTTTTTTAGTAAGCATGTAGCTTATCACTATTTTTCAGTTTTTAGTACATAATTTAAAATATAAATCTAAATAGTTACATTAACATTAACAAACTTGGTTTTATGTGCTTGAATAACTCTCTGCTCGATATGTATTTTATTACCACTTTGCAATTATTATTATTATTATTACTATCATTATTATTATTATTATTATTATTACTATCATTATTATTATTATTATTATTATTATTATCATCAGCATCATCATCAGCATCAGCATATTGAAAGGACGAGTATGAATCAAGTAACGAAACATATATATGAAGGTAGAGTGTTTGGATCAAAAGGAAGAGGTGGGCCATATAAGACATGTCTAAATGTTGAAGCTGAATATGTGAAAAGGAGAAACATTTAAGAGTTTTAAGAATAAAAGAGCACATATGACTCCGTGTGTGGATGTTGTTGACCCAAAGGAAGTATGCAAGGATAGGGAGGTGTGGAGAAAGTTAGTGAGGATGGATTAAGTACGAAGTTGTTGTTTTTTTGAGCTATATTCACAGTTTCTGACCTACCCCATAAGGGAATGGTATGACAACAATATATATTTACACATGGCGGCCACTCAAACTCCAGAATAAAATTCTAGCATAATTCCCAGTTTTCCTGCAAAATATAAATAATCTTCCTGGTTTTTTAAAAGGTTTTTCCTCCGGGTATGAGACATTGAACAAATTATTCTGAATATTTTTTTTATTTATTTTTTTATGAAAGGTGTGTTGAATATGACACCAAATTGTGGTACTTAATCAAGTGTTGTTGGTAAGTATTTCTACTCAACACCGAGGTTAGTAGTTTATTGGAGTCATGCACAATTCATACCACATGTATCCCCAATTATTATGTATTAACACTTAAAATTACTTTGAGATGAATCTTTGTTAGTTAAAAAAAACCTAACCTTCGTCTTTTGCAAGACTTTGCCTCAAGACACTATATATAGGACACCTCCCTTCCCCCATTAAAAAAATAATTCAGTGCACAGCCATGGAACTACTCAACATCCTTAACACACTTATTTTAAAGTGTGGATCAGAAGGTAATTAGCGAGATTTGACCCTGGAAATTGTTTGAAAATTGGACGCCATCCAAGATATGGGGAGTGATCCCACCACAGAAAATGTTCGAGATTTGGATGTGTCTAGAAGCTATTTAGAGTGGTCCTTGACTAGATTTTTTAAACAGTTTTTCTCAAACTTTTTTGATCATGACCTTGAATTCTCAGCCTAGCGACATAAATGGTCATTACATGCCATTTCAAATTGTATATTATTTTAATATTAGTGTTTATTAAATGCATTTAATTTAAATAAAAAAAACAAAATTATTTCAATAACTTTATAATCAAACAAAATGTAAAGCACAATTTTTTTAATGAAAATGTGACTTTGCTACAATATTTGGTAAGTGACCAAAAAAAACTATTTTAGTGGCTATTATAATGCTGTTTCATTCTTGGAGAGAGTTCTTTTTAGTCTTTATTTTGTATTGATATATGTAATCAACTGAAACAAATCAATTTCAGTAACTTTTTAATCTTACAAATAGTAACTTATACTATATATTCCCGTGAAAAAACCACAGTTTTCATTGACAAGCCTGATGCTGCTTCATTTTGTGGATGAACTCTTCTAGCTTGAGTGCTTTGTTGATGGGCAGAGTAAAACACTTACAAGACCTGACAATACTTATTCACAATTATAGGAAATATTGTCAGAAAAGGGAAAAGAGCCTTTTCAACTTCCCGAGCCAGAATAAGCATGTCCTTGAGCTGAGTCTAAAATTCCAAATACAGGAGGTTCCAAAACTTTGTTTTAGTTCTGTTTCTATTTCCATTATTGCAGTAGTTATTCAAAATGTCCCAATTTGATTAAATGTTTATAATTTGTAATATTTCATATTGTTTGAAAAAAAAAAATCAAGACCTTACAGCGAACCTTATTTAGGTCGCGACCCAGGGTTCGGGAACCACTGATCTAGAAGTTATTTGAAGTTATCTATCCCCAGCAAATGTTTTAAATTTTTATGCCTCTAGAAGCTATTTAGATTGGTCCTCGCCTTTAAAATCCAAACAGATGGAAACATTCAAGCATTTTTCACTGGTTTTTTCCTCGATGCACAAAATTCAAGTAAAATTTCTGGTTTTCCTAATCAGTGGCCACCCTGCTACATTATACCTCCTTTTGAGTAACAGCCATATTTTATTTAAGTTTCTTTTTTATTCACATTACTTGCTATATTTAATGAATCTTTCAATTTGATTAATAAACAATAACTTTTTGTATTTATTCAAAAATTAACGTGTTGTAACCTTGTATTGTCTTTGTAATATTGAAAATCACATAAATCAACAATCATCATAATCTACAACAAATAAAAAAACTCTATGAAAAATCAATTTGAGAACTTTGTATAGCTTTAAATATTGACAGTAAAAAAAATAATTTAATATTATTCGTTTATATTTACAGGTCACTATGTTGTACCAGAATTTGGTAAGAACATTCCTCAAATTGAGGGAAGATCCGATGCCATCATTCAACCTAGCTTTGAAGATGTAATTCAGAACATATCCACATCGCAAAGTGGATCGTCAGTCGAACACACCAACAAGAATGGAGAGTTTAAGGAAACAAACTCTATCGGCATTCAGACAGAAGATGCTAAGTCTCACAAACCAGTCTTTATAATAAAATTGAATGGCTGGAAGATGATGAGCGAAAGAAATTTAACATTCATTCTGTCCAAGGACTGTGGAAGGTTCATATATTATGAGGCCAAATCTTGGTTAGATCAGCAAGAAAACAAAGGACTTAAATTGATTTTGATTATTCTTGTTGGGTGTATGTTCTCCATGTTCTGGTACGTCCGTGTTCAGGTGAGTTATACTTTGTGCCCTAATTGGTTATACAATCAAACGTATCAAAGCCTTGTATGAAATGCATCTGTTTAGGTGTGCTCCACTCGATGTTCGAGCAGCTAGGAGTTAGTCTTATCAAATCCTGGTGCGGTTGAATATTTAGCCTTCATGCTTTGCTAAAACAGACATGACATGAATTACCAAAGTGCCCTACAAGTGTTGTCCTTAATGCTGATAATTCCACCTGATTTAGTTAAGTGACATTAAAAATAAGCTTGCTAAAGATAACACAATGGCATATAAGCTAGCCCACACTGGCAGGCACATGGTCCATGGTGTCAGTTTCACATTAGACTGGATTCTTTTTGACTGAAAGGTTGGGTTTCAAATCTGGGTGAAATGTAGATACTTTTCCAATTGTGAAATATCACTGGTTTTCTCATTGGTTGCCCATTCTAATGTGGTTACATTTTCTCTAAGTTACCCTCCCCTGCCTTATAGAATAAATTGTTAATAAAACCTTGGTATTGAATCTAGGCTTAGTAACTAAAGAAAATACCTCATAAAATATCCCAGACATAGTTTGTTATTTTGTTGTTTACCAGATGCGAGAGTTTCATCAGCAGTCGCAAGGATCTCGGGGTAGTAACTCTGGTAGCCGCTGGCAAGATGTCACGGCCGTTGCTGAAGAAATGGGTGGAGGTAACGTTCGTGTTGGGAAGATTATCTTCAACATGGATGATATATTAGGGAAAGGTTGTGAAGGCACATTTGTGTACAAGTAAGTAATGATCTCAACAAGATTATCTTATCTTATAAACTATCACTGATAGGATTAGTTGTGTTTCTCTTGATTTTGAATTCACAGTTTCGAATACAGTTCCTTTTGGGTCTACTGAGAGCGATATTTTTTTCTACAGATGAATGATGGAACAAGATTTTTATTAAATCCTCCTACCCCTCTCACCTTTGGTTTTATTAGATTAAGAGTGAGGTATACTTGGGAAGAGATTAGAAATTACATTTTAGATTAGAAGGAGAATTTAACTGGTGGTTAGTTGTTTATTGTTCTGAAATTTCTCCAACCTAGGCTATAAAGTGCCTAGCTGGTAGATGGATAAAGATTATTGGGGTAAAGTAAAGTCTATGAACAAAATATTTTACCTGAAGATACCTACTTGTCTTTCATTTGTTTTGAAGACTATTTTCCTTCTCACATATGTACATTAAATGTGTGTTTGTTTTTTTACTTTCTTTTAAAGAGAAACTATTGTAAAAGTAAACATTTTTTCCCTCGAATGAATCTTGACGTTTTATGTGGCCTCTAATTTTTTTAAATGGGAGTAACAATCCTGTGCATTATTTACAATGTATGTGAATAAATTGAACCTAATTTATCTTGCTTATTTTTCCACTTGCATACAAATTTATCTATATACACAAATGCAAAACCCACTCACCGACTGACTCAATCACTCATTGCCCTATTTCCACACTTCCTGGGCCTAGAAACTTGAAATTTTGAGTAAAGGTTCCTTTTAGGCCTTAGGCAATAGCTAAGATGTGGTTTTCCAAAATTTGAACTTTAAGGTATGAAAAAGGGTGGCTAACGATTTTCAAAATTCACTGATGTACCTTTTGAACCGACTTTGAAATTAAAATTTTTTTTTTGTTTCTAAAATTCTCAACACCAATGATCATGTTAACAAGGGCTTCATTTTCATCTTATCTGGACCATTGATAGCCAGGTCAGGGCTCAAATCCCAGCTGTATACACTAAGTGTGGCTATCTGAAATAATCTCACTCTCTACACATGTGAGTACCCTCCCTACCACTGAAATCTACGTACCTTCCTTGTTGATAGCTACTCATTTCTTGTAAAGATACTGATAGCTTGAACAAGTTGTTAGGTGTGGGACATAATAAGTAAATGGTTAAAACCAAGTCAAGACATGTTAAATAAATTTACAAACTTTATAAATATAAAGTCTGCTTTGCTGGCGCCAGTGAAAAAACCTCCAGGGCTTAATCTCAGGCTTCTGGGCACCTGAAATGGCCACACATGAAGGGGGTCGAGGAGGGGTATCAATTCTAGGCCATCTATCTGGACACTAACATGAAATAACAACACACACATAACTGTGAAATGGACAAAGAAACATATATTATAATCTCTAGTAGATGTGGTTATAAAGTGGAATACACAAACATACCCTCTTAAGAATTAACCTAGTTACAGTGAACATTTAAATAACAAATAATAAACAATAATAGTAATACTATAAAAGGTATGTAAAAATGTCCTTTTGATGAGCGATTAGTAATTATTTACTTTCTATAGGAGCATAGTCCATATATTAAACCTGTCTATCCTTCCAAGGGCTCTAATCAACAATTCAAAAGATTAAGTTAATTTCCAGAGTCTGTGTCACTGGTGTGATGAGCGTGGTAACTTGATAACCAAGTTGGCCTGGTTGAATAAAAACTCGGTGGATATTACCTTCTATCCTGTCGGCTCCATGGAGTGAAATGAGGTCGACGATCGTTTGTTGTTAGTCCACTCTATTGCACTTGCCCTTATCCCTGAGTATTTTGATAGGGACTAAGAACAAATTATTAAGATCTTTATTTTTCCCCTAATTTTTTTGAGTGAAATTTCTTTTATAGCTCTAATACTACTTATTAGCAGTTCAGGACTAATTATAATTATAGGCTGAACTTAACAACCAAGCTCCAGACCAGTAATTTAACACTTTATTGAATGTATGAATGTTATAATGAATGGATTATAATATGAAAAAATACCAACATTTAGCTACTAGTTTTATTTTATATTATTCCATCATATTTATATTTCCTCATATGGTCATAATTTTTTCCAAGACTCGGATTCTGATTCGAGATTTAAAGATAGATTGGAGATTTGGATTCGTAAAATAGTGGATTCAACCCATCTCACTATTTTAATGAAATGGTCATTTTTACACTAAAGACAAAATTAATATATTTTAACAACTATATTTATGCTCATACAGATAATCAAAACAAATTACTAACTAACTAAAACAGAAAACTACCCTAACTGAAATCTTATGGAGCGAAACGGCAGTGTGTGAGTTGAAAGGGGAGAGAACTAACTCAGTCAAGTTCCACCAAAGAGGCCAGCACCACCTTCTATGAAATAAAGTTGAAACCAGTATCTAAGTGTCAACTGTTAATGAAACGAACATGGCTGTCACCGCTCTCCGTCAAGGAAATAAATATATTAGTAACTCCACTGGTCTAGAGCCAATCGTGGGCCATGTCCAAACAGAAGTATCACAGGTTCTTTCAAGTTCATATATTCATTACTGCACATTTCACTTTAAAAATCTAAATTATGCTATTTTTAATACCTTACAATAGGAATGGCTAATTTCAAGGGATATAATTAGACCGCATAAATAAATGAATTAATTAATTAACTAGGCCTATATTTTTTATAACTTCAAATTGCCTTGAGGGTTGTTGAGTGGGCCCACACTCCTAAATATAGCCCAGTGGTCGGTATCTAACTTGGTATCTACCTCAATGTGAGTGTAGATTATTTATAAACTTCACATCTTATAACTCATTCAAATTGACCACATGTTTACACAGTGTATCTACAAATCCTTGCCCTATTTATAAAATTGTAGGCTTTTCAAACGAGATTTTTTTTCAGTCACAAATTTTTCCTTTTCCTTGGTAGACTATGATTTTTCCATTTATTACCTTGCGTGATTACCACATTAGTTACCATTTTTTTTTAATGAATGCTATTAGTTTTAAAACATCACGTTTTCTTTGAGTACTACATGTGTTAGGTAGGCTATTATTTGTGACACTGCAAATTTGGTATCAAAAACAAATACTAGTCATTATATTATATAAACATATGAGAACAAATCTCTCAATTTGGTTTTAGGGTTTAAGTATGAAATTAATTGTGTTTTTTTTTTAAATCAAGTATTTAAATTTCCTGGCGTTTATAGGTTTTTTTCTGTTTACTCTTCCTTTAGCTACAACTTTACACTAATGGGATAGGGATGAAAATGTAGAATTTAGAGAAAGTTTGCAGGGAAAGTGGGAAACAATGTAGGCTAAGCTACCTCAATACTTCAGCTGGGGTCCAAACCTCATCACCTCATCGAGGTGGGCAATTTTGGTCCTCGTGATTACCGCTGTGAGTTTGATCAACTTTTTTCTTTCTCTCTCTCTAACCAATCGTATGCTTGTGCATTTTCTCTTTATATATCTCTCCATATTTACTCTCTGATTGATATAATATCAACACATTTATGCTTTGCATAACAAAGAACAAAATATTTTATATTATTATAGAAATATCTTGAGTAATATAAAGTAGATTTTCTTTCTTTTGAGCTTCTTGTAATTTTTTTATTTTTCAAAACCCCCTTATTTTTAAAATATAATTAGGATGTTTTCTCCCACTTTTTACACCATTTGAAATGTATTCTCAACAAATCATATCACCCTAACAACAGTTTGATTTATTACTAACAGCTCACACCTGAACAATCAGTGTCCCAACTTCGGACATAACTGGTCTTTTAGCAACTTTCAAGGTAAAGATCCTCCTCCTTCTTTCCTCCCTTGTTTATGTCTGTCTGTATTTAATGGCTATCTACCGGGAATACAAAGGAGGTAAAATGACCTATCTCCAGTCCAATATTAAACTTACAATACATGAACATTGTTCTACTGTTTAATCAGTTTATTAATATAAAAACCTTGTGGTAATCAAACCATTGGAAGCGTAAACTATTGGCGATGATGCAACCAAAGTTCAGAAACTAAATTTCCATACCATTTATTATGAGATGGTATGGTCATGCAATGAGAATGGAAAAAGAGAGGATGCCAAAGAAAATGTTGGAAATGAAGTATGTAGGTAAAAGACCACAAGGGAGGCCAAGAAAGAGATGGGAGGAGCAGATAATAGGAAGTGAGAGTAGAAGAATGGGATGGATTAAAAGAGTAAGAGTGGTGGAAGGCTAGAGGAAGATGGAAGCATTTTACTAAACTGACCAGGACACAGGCTGGAAACAGTTGATGATGATCATCATTTATTAGTTTGAAGCTCAAACATATATATTGATTTATATTTGATTGTTAATATATTATTCCGAAGTCTTATTTAAATTTGGATTTGGTAAATAGTACCAACACATTGTTATACCTTCAATTTGATACGAAAAATTAAAGCCTGTTCTTAAGAAAGCTATCTACCGAAATGCTAAAACATTATGAAAATGTATAGAAATTCTACTTTTTTTTAAAAGTCATTCACTATTTTAAATAAAGATTCAATCAAAAATGGAGGCAAAATACATCAACATATAGGATTATAAACCTTGTATTTAAAGTTTATAATTCTTTTGTAAAACATTTAAAGTTGAAAAATTGGTTGATTCTCAACGTTTTACACAAAATATCCTAAATTCGAAGAATAAAGTCTATTTTAGATGAATAAAGTCATGTTTTAACAAGGTCATGACAGGAAATTTTGAGATAGTTGATTGTTTTAGACATTCTAATGCTTCAAAACTGTCATTCCCATTTGTAAAAAAAAAAAGACCTGTGTGTGGCTATTTCTTTTCAAATATATGGCACCAATAAACATGTTGTTTACAACCACACACTTTCATTAAGATTGCTAAAAATAATTTTACCTCACCTTTAATAAAATGCCCATTATGATTTTGAACCATCATTATAAAACACATGATCAGGCACAGGTAACTCTAGTATTTGTTATTAATTGTATTGTTTCATGATAGAGGCCAATTTGACAACCGAGCAGTAGCTGTGAAGCGTCTACTCCCTGAATGCTTTACGTTTGCTGACCGGGAGGTGGACCTTTTGCGGGAATCAGACGAGCATGCCAACGTGGTGCGCTATTTCTGCACAGAACAGGACAAACAGTTCCGCTACATTGCCCTAGAGCTGTGTGCGGCTACACTGCAAGATTACGTGGAGGGAAAATTTGAAGTGGGAGGAAAGATAGCAGTGGATGTCATATTGTATCAGGCCATGGCAGGGTTGCAACATCTGCACTCCTTGGATATTGGTAACGAATTATTTTGTGCTCTAAGGGTGAATTATCTGAACCAGTAAAGATAATGTAGAGTAAAGACCTTGATTTGTGCGAAATAAAATATTTTTTTAATTTAAAATTGTAAAAAATTAACTAAAATTTAAATTATATGATGATCTGAATAGAAATATTACAGCTACAATTTGTTTATATCTTTAACCAAACAAAACAAAAATTTTACCGGTTGTTCCTTACGAATTTATTTGGTCCAAAAAGGGATAAAGATACTGGGAGTGGAGTAGGTTACATAATGATGAGTAACATACCCTGTTCTCATCACAATACATTCTTAGATAATCAAATATCACAAATTATGGTGGGCAGGACCTGCAGAGTGAATGGAAGAATCCAGAATTGTGCTCAGGGTATTGACTGGCAAACCAAATGGAAAAAGATTATTGGGAGATGCAGATCGGAGAATAACATTGGAATGAACCTGAAAGAGATAGGATGTAGTGAGGTGGACTGGATAGAACTGGCTCAAGATAGGGATAGGTGGTGTACTTTTTTATAAGTCCAGCAATGAACTTTCGAGTTCCTAATGCCATAGAGTAAATAAGTATAGTTTTATGAGATATTTAACTTTTTTTAAAACCAAATTATATAATAAATTAGTCTCATGTCGCTACCCCCCTTCTTGTGACTCAATTTTCATGAGTATGTTACCATAGTACCGAAACATGTCGAAATGAAGTAATCCAGCCTCTTTCCAGTGCTGGATAACATAAAGGAGTGATGGGACTAGGAAACAGATAAGACTTAGATTACTCTACATCACTTAATTACGTCATTAAAATTTGTTTGGCAGATGTTAACCTCAAAATTCATATGTTATACTTTCTACTTCATAACATATTTGAACTTAAAACATTGTTCTGTCCATACTATATTGTATTTCTGTAAGTTTTTGTAACAACATTTTTAACGTGTAAACATATATTTTAGATGTGTATAATCCAGTTAATGCTGCATTATTAATTTTATGTTAAATGTTCAAATCTGACGACATGTTTTTCACCAGAAGTAAATCCTAATTATACATTTTGACTTGTAATTTCACTTAATACATCTACCAACTTAGTTACTGATTAACCAATAAAATTAAATTCTTAACTTTTAACTTTTATGTTAGTTTTAAACAAACACCCCAATCTACATCAGTGCGATTACACTCATATATTTTAAAACAATTAATAATGCAGGCTTTTACATTTGTGACTGAGAAAAATTAGTATGGTTTTTTAATGTGGATCTTGTTAATTTGCATTGATTTTTTTTTAATACTACTCAAATTCTTATTTAAAAGGTTAAGAATTCAATTTTTTTTAAATACTTAATTGTGTTTTACTTTGTGTAGCAACAGCTGGAGTTACTTTGGCCACTTGAGGGCTTCTTTGGTCTAAATGTAGAAAAAGTTTAAATGTTTAAAAATGATTAAAAACCTGGTATTTTGTAACTTTGCAAAGAGGATAATCTTACTATGAATGGCCCTCAGATTAAAACGCTTGTTGGTACTGTAATCACCATAAAGTCATTGAGTCCTGTTTTCAATAAACGTTATTAAGAATAAATATTTTAATAGTTTGCTAGTTTATAAACCTCTCTGTAACATTATATAACTACTTCGGTGGCCACATGATCTAAGGCACTATTCTTGCAGTGGACTAGACTGTCGATGACAGAGAAATTAAGGTTCAAAACTTGGTCGTGCGTACTGAGAGCGGTTTTTCCAAAATGGTTTTCTCTGCTCCATCCACGCAAATGTGGGTACACTTTCTATAAATATTACTTTCCTCATTTCTAAAACCATTAACATAATTAGTTCATAAGTGGATAACCCGAAAGGGTGGTAAGACACAGTGGTAAAATATATTATATAGAGTTTAAACTGAAATACAACCTCAGTTATATTTATAATATATTATGTGTATTAAGGGCCATTTGTCATTGTTGGCTGCTTGGAAACTGTCATTCCACCTATGATGTTATTTTCAGTTCATAGAGACATCAAGCCTCACAATGTCCTAATGTCGATGCCTAACCCCCGAGGTGAAGTCCGTGTCATGATCTCTGATTTTGGCCTGTGTAAGAAGTTGAAAGTTGGGCGAGTGTCTTTCTCACAACGGTCTGGAGTGACTGGAACTGATGGCTGGATAGCTCCAGAGATGCTTAGTGGCACAAGTAGAACTGTGAGTGAGACGAGACTCCTTCCCTTCTTATAAGATAATTTTCAGGCTCTACCACGGGAATGTTTATTAAGATGTTCGGAAAATGTAGTCATCACATGACACAAAATAGAATGAGGTATTAATGAATCAAAGTTCACTACTGCCAATACCAGCACTAGAGGACTTTTTTTTTTGAGATTGTTAGGTTATGGAGATGAACAAAGCTTCGACTTGGTTTTGGAAAAATATTCTGGCTTTGACAATAACGAAGCTCCACTAATAAAATATTGACTACTAAAGTATTCCATTTATATTCACTTATTTGAATTTCCACTCTCTGCTGTTATGCACACACCTATTAAATTAGTAGCATACAAAAGTGAAATAGTTTTGTCTACAAAATTATAACTTGATTTATCAGGCTATAATATTTTTTTCAATCATAAAACAAACTATCAAAATACATTTGCTTTGGCTTCGAGAATATTTCATATATTCAATTTGGGTTTTCTTCATATCTATAAAGTGGACTTAACACAACCATACTAGCTATTACTTTTGTACATATTTCATATGCCAGGGTCTGTTTCCCACTGATTGTGAGAAAGTAACAGTGAGACCTGTTTGTCGAAATAAATCAGACACTTAACACAAAAAAACAACAATAAAATCAAAGCCAGTTTCAAGTACATCTTTAAATAAATATGATAGAGTTTAAGAAAACTTACTGCAAATAAAAGTAAATATACTAACACACATGTATAAACACTTCAATATTTTTCTCGCATCTTCCAAAAGTATTTAAATGTTTATAAATATAAAAATATATATTAATGTTTGTACGTTTATTTATGCTTGATTTTCTACAGTTCTTTTATATTTGAAGCGTGTATTTCCAAAATGTTGTATATGCCAAATTTTAAATTTTTCAGGAGAAAAGAAAAAACTAATTTTCTACTAAACCAATAAAATTAAAGCCATGAAATATTGTAATATTATTTTTAAATGTTTAAACTTCACTTCAGTTCCAAAAGTTGTAAATGCCAACAGAGTTGCAAATCAAAACGTTGTATATATTAGCATTGCTGGTGGTTGACAACCGTATTTATAGATATATTCAGGAAAAAAATATTAATTTAAATTTAATAACACTGCAATAGAGAATTTTGTCACACCATATGAATACAAGCATTGAATTATTTTTATTCATAAAATTTAAGTTTTATAAAAATTTGCTTAAAAAAGAGATATGAAAATTTCAATAAATTGTCAGACCATAAAATGAGCTTCTTCTTTTCACGCATACGAACTTCAGTTGTGAGGTATTTGTACAAACAGGATGAAATTTCCAAAGACCCTCTTTCACCAAAGTTTTCTATCCACAAACTCACAGTGTCCCTTCCCGTGACAAAGTCGTGAATTCCTAAGTTGCAAGCCTCAAGCTGCTGGGAATAATACATTTCTGCATGAGTTAGTTGTGGGATATACATCTGTTGCTACAAATCAAATAAAACCACACAAGAGTCCGATGTTGGCACATTCTTCATATCACATGACATTAATTTTGTGTCAGATTCTTCTCGATGGTGGTGTAATTCTTGCTCTATAATAGCCGATTGATCACCTGACTTTATTTTGACAGCAAGGCTGTCACAAGTATATCAAGTATCAATCAACCTTGGGTCTTGCAAAAGACAAGTTGAATCGGGACAGGAAAATCTCGCTATACCACTGTCAAGTAACTGGGGGCCTGTTAGGAAGGCATTCAGAACTGTACCTCTCCACGGTACATCCTACTTACATTTAAATCTGGTGATAAGAAGAGCTTGTTTGGATATTTTATCCTCGCATAGTGGCTTTCAATGGTGGGAAGCTTTTAATGTGTTCTACACTTTTATCTGTCCACTCAATGTCACGGAGATACCTTCATGAACTTCCTCTTTGGTTTGAACTATCCAGTTTACCAGCCAACATCTTAACCCCTCTTGTAGTCACGCCAAGGGTATTGCAAAAGGTTTCAAGGCATACCGTTACGTCTGAGCCACCAGGAAAAATCATATGGTAGCTGAAAGAGTGCTTCCTCCTGCTTTCACTTGGATGGTCATACATACCATAACAGCTCCTTTTGATCACCTGTGGATGGATAGTTCTGTTGTTTATTGTAGTCTGCCATTTCATAAAAGCTGATGACGATACACCAAGTGTATGGATCTGCAGGTGAACGCACACTTACACGTCATCTGAAACATAAAACGGACCCCAAACATGATAGATTAGCTAAGTAGCAGAGGAAAAAAAGTTTTTTTAATTTATTTGTTTATCTACACACAATTAAATTAGAAAATAATCACATCTCTTACCTTATTAGAAGTATTTTTCTTTTGGGCAGTCTTCTGAGTATGTGGAGAGACATATTCATGACCGGAATTTCTTTGTTTCTTCGCTTTGTTTTCTAACCATTTATCCTCACATCTTTTTTTTCTCCAAGGAGGTTGAGGATGACTTTAATTAGAATCTATAGCAATCCAGAAAAAATTCCAACAAACGATGCAAAATGTAACTTGAATAATGTTATGAAACAAGGCGCGCACACAGATGAGTTGTCACTAAGCGACCAGCTACGCTACTACTCACACCTTGGCTGTTACAACGTTTTGACTTGTACAGCCATTTTCCCCTGCATAAAGCATGGCATTTACAACCCATTTCTGTATAAAAACGTATTTCAGCCCTATGTGGCATTTACATTTTGGAAATTCATTTATGTAAGGACAAAAACTAAGTCAATACATTTATTTTTTCAGACATGTGCTGTCGATATTTTCTCGATGGGCTGTGTGTTTTATTATGTTTTGTCATTGGGAAAACACCCATTTGGGGATGCACTGAGAAGACAAGCCAATATTCTAGCTGGAGAGTCAATGTGAGTACTATTTTAATCAAATCTGAACGTATATGTGTTCTTATTAAGAAACACAAGTAGGGTTGGCTGATATGTCGATTCACATTACTCTAACCTGAGGCTCAAGGATGTGATTCTGACTGGGTCTTACGGGGGTTTGTTTTCATTCTATCGTAGATTGGAGCATTTCCTTAGAATTAATTCTCATCTTGTGTTGCACTATGTTGGATAGTTTTATTCTTAATTTTAAAGATACTCAGGGCCATACGCATGGTGGGTGTTTTGGGGGTTCAAACCCCTCTCGTTGAGGAATAAATTTACACTAGATAAAACTGTATTAATATACTGAGACGAGAACCAAAACAGTTCCAGTGAGAAGTGATATTTGTAAGACCCCTACTTATAATTTCTTTCCTGAAGTTTAATGTATAGACTAGACAAGCTGTTGGTATGGGTTCATCATCATTGGTTGAGTGCTGCGAATGATTCTGTGATTATTTTTTAAACATTTTACACAGCTGCCATTGAACTAGAAAATAATATTCCCATCAGAAATTCTCATAGATGTTTTCAACAAAATTGTCTTTTTTTTGTTGAAAACATTATTTTTTTGTCCAGTGACAAAATTCTAAAATGTGAATTGTATACCTCTTTTCACTGTGAAATCACTATTATGTTTGTCTTAAAATTTATTCCTATCATTCTTTCCTTTGCCTTTTTCCAAATTTAAAAATATACTCAAGAATGTGTCTGTGGTAAAATAACCCCCATTAAGACTCAAGTTTGGATCATAGTGAAGCCAATTTTTAAAAATGTATATTTGTATAAAAATGTTATAACTAAGTTTCTGGCAGTACTCAGATATCGAGCTTCGAGCCAAGCTTGTCATTAAAGCTCGGAATCAAGATAAAAAGTTTTGTAGGCTCATCTTTTTTGAGCTTCCTCTTGATATACCTAAAAATCAATATTTAAAACGCATTGAAAAGTATAGGCTATTTAATCTAGATAATATCGGCAGTTTCACTTATAAATCATTTGTTAACTTAACAAATTGTTAAAATTAATATCAAATTTCACATAAATAACGTAATAAAGCTGTAAAACTATTTTTAACCTGTAAACTAATTCAATATTTTCGTTTGTTTTGAACTATCGACGATTGAAGTTGCCTTGCCATGACAAGGCAATGGAAAAAATAGTTCAATAGATCACTAAATACTTGAATAGTCATTATTTTTACTATTTTACATAGTTCTTTTGCAAAATTAAAATTTCAGTTAAAATAAATGTAAATTGAGACATATTTATTGTTTTCGAACTTAAGTTATTTAAAACTTGTATTAATATGTCACCCGCCTCGGTGGCTTGGTTGACTAATGTGCTAGTTTCGTGTTGAGCTAGACTGCCGAGGACAGGGAGATCGAGGTTCGAATCTCAGTCTGGTGAACTGAGGGTGACTTATCCTAAATAGTTTTCCACTCTCCCTCCACGTAAATACGGGTTCACTTCCTCAAAATTCAACCTTCCCAATTCCTAATCCATTAGCATAATTAGTACTTAAGCATACAACCTGAACGGGTAGTAAGACGCGCTAAATAAATTTAAAAAATAATACTAATATATTCAACTACAAAACTAGCAGCATTACTGTAGGGACATGCGAAATTTGCATTTGCAATAACGCAAATTTTTACACGAATTCTACTGTTTTCACATGAATAAAACGAATTAAAGTTTTTTCTAAAAATAAAATTTCTTTGTAACTAGGCAAATACCACATCATGCAATATAATTCTCAACGTGGTAACACTGGCGATAGCGCTATGCCAGGGCTGCCATTTATACAGATAGTATCTGTTTATGCTGATTTTATAGGTTTAAATGGATCATAGGATATATTTCTACTTTACACATTAAGATAATTAAATTTTGATTTCGTTAGATAGATTCTTTGTTTTCAGCTTTTAAAGATCTCACGCTAGGTACAAGCAAGGACATTAATATAATATATGAACCTTGGTACAGGCAGTCATGGTTGGTGTAACAAATACTGGGTTTATTTTTTCACATTGGTAAAATTATATTTTCTTTATTTTTATTTCTTCTCCTTATTTGATAGCAGTTTAGTCTTCTATGGCAGCATGTTTTGGTGTTATTATTGTTTGTAAATTGATAATTGATTATTTTGACATTGTTATTTGTAAAACAGGAAAGTAATGAATAATATTGAGATATAGTTTGACATTACTAAGCGTGAAATGTTTGTTTTCCTTCGAATATGTTATTAAATAGTTAGGCTATATACACAAACAAATGAACAAAAAATGTAGACAGGTTTATCCTAGGTTTTTTTTAATGAATATTAATTCAACTGATATTTATGTAAATAATAACATCTCTTTCAGCATATATCATCGCTTTTTGAGAAGAAAAACAACACTTTTCCCCTTGAAAAAAACCTCACATTTTGCATGTCTATAAGCATTGGTTATTATTTAGTTATAGAATTATATTGGTTAACCTGTCTAAACTCAGCATTGATGAACATTCCAATAAATATTTTATCAAACTTACTATATTTAAGAAAAAATGTTTTTTTACTATTTCATACTATCTACTAAAAATATTATTTTAACTATTTTATTTTTCATTTTGAAGTTTGAACATCAACTTTTATAAGCAAGTTTTTTTAGCACTGCGTCTTACTACCTATTCAGGTTATATGCATTTGTACTAATTACACTAATTGTAACATTGAGTTACATTTGAACTCGCCTCCATGCTAAACTTCATATTCAACTCGCCGAAGAATCATACCACCCGCTCCAAATAATATTCAATAATATTCTAAACCCTACAATAGTACTCTTCACTATTGTAGTTCCTGTAAATTGAGACAACGTAATAGACAATTCAAATCAATAAAATCAATTCAATAGAACTATGGAATACATTGGAATCTAGACTCACCAAATCTATCTTGTGTAGACAGCGACGAGCTACACAGGGTAGTAACAGAAACTCCTACTCTGAAGTCAACCCCGACTAAATCAAATAGACACTGAAGACACGCCTAGCCATACTATCCACGATCAACAGAATTCTACCAACCTGCACCCTGGTGGATAGTTCCACAACTACAGAAATGCCGTCCGATTGAAGAATCGCTGTTCAAAATGAATAATGGGACAATAATATCAACAATCCACGTCATGTTCCATTCCATCTAGAAGGAAAGCCACCGACAGAATTGTTCTACCCCCCACCTTGTTTCCGTGCTGTGAAAAACCCCTATTTAAAGTCCTGTAATCGCATCATTAAAATGACTATTCAACCAACACTGGACGGAGGAACTTAGTCCTAGGACTATGCTAGGACTATGCCAGGATCATCCGTGAGAATATACGAACTTTAACTATGGCAACGTATACTTTAAACATTATAATTTAAAAAATTTAACTTTTGTAAAAGCCGTATTTATTTTCTTCGCTAAATAGTAAAAATTATAATGTCTGTCGCCACTTGGGCACTCGAGACAGCTGTTTAGTTTGATCTTTACTTTATAATAACTTTGATAAATTTTTGTGATGAAGAAGTTTATTAATATTTTATTCTGAAATAATGTTGCATATAAAATGTTTTGGTTTCTTTTGTTATAATGAACACTTATAAAATTTAACTTCGAAACGTAAATTGTTTTACTGATAAAATTAATTAGTGATTAATTTTATATTTGATCGTAGTTTAAATGTTTTCGCTAGACTTTGTTTATAGTAATTTTGTTAACTTTAATTTCACGAATAGATGGAAGTTTCTAAACTGTAAGTTTAGGTCAGGTAGTCCCGCGGGAGTTTGACTAAAGTCTGTTAGCCAAACTCTCGCGTATTTTAAAAATGTCTAATAAATATTCTTTATATATTTATTATTTAAATTGTTTGAAGTCTGCTTTAAGTGATGCAGTGCAGACGCGTTTGAAACAGTGTATTTAGGCCCATAAGGCTCTTATATAAATCTTATAAATTTATTAACTGATTTATTATTTGTTTACTTGTATACTTTTCAACACTGTGTGTTGTTTGTCTCATAAAAACTAGCCCATCTGATTGTTTGATTTGTCTAACAGTAGAGAAGTTCTCGCTAAGGAACTACACTAATAACTGTTTATTTCTAACATGATTTTCCACTGAACTCAGTACGATTATTGAGACCATGTAATTAATTGAATTCTTCTTTGCTAATTGTTTTTTGCTTTGAATAAACCATTTATGGTATTATTATTTAAATCTTGCATTTCATGTTCTTTGTATAATCTATGTAGATTGCAACCCTCCCCCTTCCTTTAAGTTATCGATGGTCGTAAGAAGAAAGGTTGGAGAGAGGGATGTAACATAATAAGTTAGGGATCAGCAAGGTTGAATTTAGAATAAGTGTACCCACATTTGGGTGAAGGGAGAGTAGAAAACCATTTTGGAAAAACCACCCTCAGTAAACTCAACCTTTATTCGAATCCTGATCTCCCATTCATCGGCAGTCTAGTCTAACATGAGAATGATGCCTTATACTATGCGAAGAGTTCATATAAAGCACATAGAGGAATGGATAGAAGAAGTGATCATGCACAATTATTACATTAAGAACTAATAAACAAAATATGAAACATTTCAAATTTCTAACTGCTGGTGATTCTTATGTTTTCTTATAGGGTAGCTAAATTTACAGAAGCTTATTTTGGAGAAATAATGGTTCATTAAAACATCAATTTTATTTACTTTTTTTTATAGTTGTTAGTGTAATTTAAATATATAAATATTAAAACCATTTGAAGGACTTAGTGCAGTATAATGACAAGCCACATTATGTAGAAACTGAGATATATGGATTTTAAAAGTTTGAAAGATTCTAGAATTATGTTTATCTATATCATCTTTTTGTTGATTTAACTATGGTCAAACCAAACTAGTAGAAACCTTTATGTCTATTTATTTGCAGCGAGGTTGTTATTTAATACCAGTAATAATAATAATAATTTGATCCAATTGCGTGAAAGTTTGTGGCTTGTCACTTTATTGCTGCTCTTATGATTATTTACCAAACATGAGCATTATTTACTACGACAATGCACCTACTTTTGTGGCGTGTGATGTTATTGTTTTTCCGTTTACTTACCAAAAAAAATTATTTTACTAAAATTAAATACTTGTTAAAAAATAATCTTGATAAACAGTGGTAATATTCCATGTTAACATGTAGCCTAAAAAATAATAAAAAAATAGGTAGTAACTGGAAATAACATACAAAATGCATTCTTTTAAAATAATACAATAAACTAAGTCAATTTGTCCCACATCGGCATCCTCGTCATTGTCAGGTTAGGTCCAGTGTAAAATGTGTGGTGGACAGGAGGCAACCATTTCTTGTTAATCATCAATGGTGGTCTATATTTTTGAAGCAGAATATGTAGTTTTATACTTACAGGTCGACCAGCCTAATTGTGTCCAAATATCAGGAAAAGATGATGAATTTCCTTAAGGCATTGTTCTTTGATGAGTCGATGCCAAGGAGCCATCACAGCCCAATTCTTACCTATTTTGGCTTGGGCAGTTGTCTGTAAATACAATGAGTTCTTCTGCTTCAGGATTTCCTTAAAGAAATTTGAGAATGACACTACAGATTTCTTCCCTTTAAGCTAGCCCTGCTGTGAGCTTAAGAACTGGAAGCGCTTGTTTAAAATTAAAGCTTATTACTAGTTTCTTCGTATTATCTTTTAGAGAACTTTGATGCATCCAAAAAGTTAGCTATTTTGTAAATCAAATGAGCCCAGATCCCAAAAGTTATTAAAAACATCTTCTTCCTTACAGTCAAGTTTTTCCCTGCATATTTTATTACAGAGGCATGGAGGGCCTATTTTACAGCCTTCTACAGTTTTTTTACTTGTTTCACTCATGTGGGGTTTGTTCCTATGTTTCCTCTTGTTTCTTGAGTGTAAAGAAGAATTCCATGTTCTCCAACGTTGGCAAGATTGTTTCTGTCGAGTGATTTCAGGGGAGTGTGACATATACTAGCTGGCATTCAAACAAAGCAAACAAATCATTTACTGCTGGAATATATTTTAAAGATATCTAGCTTTTCTGTACGCCTAAGGCTAGTGAAAAATTAAAATATGAAAATGAAGGGAACAGTTTATCCTATTTTTTCCATGAATAAAATAATTTAGTGACTTAACTCTAGATGTCACAATAATCACATAATATTGGAAGCAAGAGTATGACATGCCACAAATTATAAAAAACTACTGACTGTTGAAGAAGTTGAAAATCCATCATTATTTGGTTTGAAAGATACATCCATATCACCATCATTATCAACTGAGATGTTATTTTCGTCTTCCCTATCCAAACAGGAATCAGAAACATGATTATTTGAGCTACAACTAGGTAAACGTTCAGTTCTATCGGCCATCTTGAACTGTGGCTTGTCATCTTATAGCAGAGAAACAAGTGAAAATGTCAGATGTGCAACAAGATGATTGTGTGATAATAGCACTGTCTGTTGAGATAAATACAAACCATTAGCACAGATGTTATATGCAGCAATACTGGCTCCAAAAATAAGAAAATCTCACTTTTCTTGAAAGTGTGGCTTGTCACTATATTGCACCAAACCCTTCATTTTAATTATTTTTTCTGTAAAGTTATATTTGATTGTTGTTCTTATTTTAAAATCATGTTTTGTAATTTCTATTTATAGCCAATATTCCCATTTTTTTAAACTTTTTTCCAAAGTACTTATTATTTATAAAAAATAAGTGTTACTCTAATTTTAAGAATGTGTTGTTTTCATAGATTTTTAAAATCTCACATTTTAAAGATGTGATATTCACATTTTATGTTTGTTTAGACTGGTGACATTTTAAATATACAATTTTATTGTAAAGTAAACATTATGTTAAATTCTTAACATTTTAAAATTATGATTATACTCTAACTCGCAAGCTTTTTGAAATACTCTACTCAAGTTCAACTAAAACAAAAAAAAAAAAAAAAA